>CM056727.1:50199571-50362071 GCA_029844215.1 Przewalskia tangutica | reverse complement strand
ATATCATGTCATGTGCTTGCAACTCCGGGCACGAATCTTTGTATTTTGCACTTTTTGATGTCACACTACAATCAGGACTCCTATTGGTTAAATCATCTTTGAACATCACGACTTGGACCTTATGAAGCATCAACCTCCAGTCTGGTCGGATCAATCAGGGGAGTGTCTGACTATATTGTCACATCCCTACATTTTATTATTTTTTGTGATTTTTCTACTTTCACACATTTTTCGCAGGAAGACCGTCCTCACAAACAGTCGGGACGGTCATTCAAAAAAATATTATCCCTAGAGATACTCCTTGAAAGAACAAACTAAAGTGTTATAAAGATGACTGGGAGTTATGTTGACCGAAAGTAGTCAGCCAATATCATATTCAACGAGGCATCACTTTGAGTTCTTCTATACCTTTGTATTTTTATACATATTTGCAAATTCAATTGATATGTTTAGCTTTAATTACGTAATACATTCATATCATACATTGGATAACATATCTTTTCGAAATACGCGTGTCTGATTCTCACCACACGGTGTGATACGTAGGCAACTCATCTTGGGTTCGGCACCACCATAAAAAAAAAAAAAAGGGATGACATATTTGGTTCACCCATGCATTCATTCATCATATCACATACATTCATTTTTTCCATTACATTCATTTTACTTTGCATTCGTCTCACAGTGGACAATCATTTGTTTTGCACAGCTTTTACTCTTGCTATCATATCATGGATAAATTATTTTTCAAGCATACATTTTATAACATATCTGAATGAACTACGCGCACCTGATTTCCTCGGCGGGATACGTAGGCAGCCCTATTCGGGCTCGGTACCCTTTATACAAAAATACAAAAAAAAAAAATCAAAAAATATAAAAAACAAAGTTATTCAAAATAAAAAAAATCATTTTTTTAAGTATCATTGTTTGACTTGGTTGATACCAACACAGTTAGGAGTGTGCATAGGAAAAAACGAATAATAATCAGTATGGGTTGATTTCGTGGTAAACCATAGATTATTTTGGTACCTCTTATTCATACCTAAAATGACATTGTCTTGCATGCCTCCAAGATAAGAAAGAAACCAATCTCATTGTATCATATGCATTGTGTTGTGAGTTTTTAGAATAAGTTCAATTACATTGCATTGTGATCTAGAACTTGGCTAGAATGTTTGTTGAGGCGAAATCCTGAGTAACGCTCGGTATAAGAAATGATCGTAGGCTTTCTTTGACCTGTTTGAGCCTTTCCAGCCTACCAAATAACATTATCCGTAGCAATCCCCCTTTGAGCCTAAAGCCTATTCTTTTGACAACCACATATTGAGCATATACCCTTTTTGAGTGCATACGCAATATCCCTCTCTTGGCCCGACCTCCTTGAGCGCTTTAGAAATGTGCAAGTGGCTGACAAAATTCTAGTTGAAGTTTTCAAAGACAAAAGTTGTCAAAGTCCCAAAAGGGAAAAGAAAAAAAAACACAAAGGACAACTTCACAAAAAGAAGAAATCAAAAGCCCCGACATAATTAAAAAAAAAATGAATGAAAAATGATTAATGAAATGAGAAAATAACTCTGAAAAAAAAAGGGGCTCCAAATTAAATATTCAAAAAGAAGTCAGTACAAAAAACTGGGACAAAAAAAAGAAACAGGTCATCATTAAAGCGCACAAATATCAAGCACGGACGTAGTTCAACGCTCGAGGAATGATTAGTCTCTTTTACCCAAATGATATTCATCTCTTCCCCCAAACCTACATTACAAACCCGTGACAAGCCCTACATGATCATATACTGAGGGTGCTCACATTAGTGGATATTTACATGAAGGTCAAGCTTATGGTATCACAATTGCATGCATTGAAAATCTTTCTGAGTGTGAGTGTATTTCTATAAACGTCCCAAAATTCAAAATACTGGAATATATGTGAGAATTGGACTCTCTTTCAGTGAGGACATTTGAAACATGAGGATACGTATAGTTCGAAACCTCGGATGCAAGCAAGTGTGTCGACACTCAGGTATGTCTGAGGTATCATCTGAAGCTGTGTGAATTACACCGGAGTCAATCTCGGTTAGACTGAAAGCAATAAACTAGAAATTCTTATGCACAATACTAATTGTTGGTATCAACTGAAGTCAGAACGTGATGTTGTCTTCCCACTTTTTCAGAAAAAACAAAAAAAAATACATATATTGAAAATTTTATCTTTTACTCATCACGAACTATGTCTTGACCTGATTCCCTTTGCGGGATACGTAGGCGGCCACATTGGCTTCGGTCCCACATCATTTGAAAACCATAAAAATTCTTATTTTTGCATCACGAACTACGTCTTGACCTACGTAGCCGGCCACATTGACTTCGGTCCCATTTTTTAAAACTGTACAATCATCTTTTGCATCACGAACTACGTCTTGACCTGATTCCCTCTGTGGGATACGTAGGCGGTCACATTGGCTTCGGTCCCACATCATTTGAAAACCATAAAAATCCTTATTTTTGCATCACGAACTACGTCTTGACCTGATTTTCTCTGCGGGATACGTAGGCGGCCACATTGGCTTCAGTCTCATTTTTTAAAACTGTACAATCAGTTTTTGCATCACGAACTACGTCTTGACCTGATTTCCTCAGTGGGATACGTAGGTGGCCACATCGGCTTCGGTCCCACATCATTTGAAAATCATAAAATCCTTATTTTTGCATAACGGACTACGTTATGACCTGATTCCTCGGCAGGATACGTAGGCAGTCACATCGGCTTCGGTCATACCATTTGGAATCTTTCTCTCTTATTTTTTGCAGATAACAAAATAAGCTCATCTGATCATCTTGATACAGCATGCAAGTTACCTATACGGGACTCGATTTTGTCTAATAGAGAGTTCAGCATCCTCATATATCATAAATTGAGGCATATTTTGAGGATCACATTCATGTTTGGCATATGTACAAAGCGTCATCTGGACCTGCAGGGTCCCATCCGCATTATGACCATACAAGGACGGTTTTCTACTCACAGGGTCATATTCTCATCCTTATCTATTCATCTTACATTACATATATCCATGCATTAACTTTTCATGCAGATTGAGTTTGCAAGATCTTCAACATTTTTTCAACATAAGCGGGTCACAAATGCATCGCGTCAACACAATGACGTCATCATTTCGTCAACACAATGACAACATCTGCATCACGTCAACACAATGACGCCCTCATTTTCGTCAACACAATGACGCCCTCATTTTCGTTAACGTCATGACGACCTCTGCATCACGTCAACATAATGACGCCCTCATTTTCGTCAACACAATGACGACCTCTGCATCACGTCAACACAATGACGCCCTTATTTTTGACAACAAAATGACGACATCTACATCACATCAACACAATGACGCCATCAACATCGTCAACACAATGGCAGTATGAAATCATTTATTAGATATTGAGTCTAGAAGTGTCTTTGAATACCTATAAATATCTCTTTTGTAATGTTATTATGTAAGAGTGAAATTTTTCTAATGATATGAGATGAGCTTTCTCCTCTTTGTGACCTATGATATTATGAAGACCCTTATATTTCCAACAGAAGATATGAAGGTGCAGTGAAGCGGCAATCGGCCAATTCAAGAAATTGGAGTCAAAATGAGTTAATTATATGTTTTTGTTTTGTAGCTTTTCCTCCTTTTAGACCATCTCCAGCAGGCAGGAGATAATTCTCTGTCACATCAGATGAATAATATGTCACATCATCAATTATATCCATTTATTACTTACACTCCATAGCAGGAGATATTTTTAAAAATAATTCATTTTCTCGTTTCTCCACATCAATACATATACTCCACCATATATATTCATTCTATCTCATTTTCTATTTTGTATATGATATTATTCTTGTAATTCATATTATTATACATATAATAATAAAATTATAAATTACTTATATTCATTTAATTTTGACACTTATCAAATATTATTATAATATTAAAACACAACAATACATGATTTTATTAATGAAGATAAATTAATCATACAATTTATCAAAAACACACTAAAATATTGATAATATTAAAAATCACAAATTGAAAATTAATTTTCGATTGCTCCATCTCTAGGAAATATGCACGTTATTGCAACATTAAATCTTGATGGTAACAATATTTCTGGTACCATACCACCTAGTTTGATGAATTCTCGCATCAACATTTTGAATTTGAACAAGAACGATATTAAAGGATACATTATATATAACATTTGAAAATTGGCTGACATATTTTGAGAATTTTGTGGACGTGAATATTGGGATTTTGTAGTTGGTTAGGAAATATAAAATTTGGAGGAAGATTAAAATTTTGATTATGATCCATATTTAAAAAATAGCAAATACTTTGGAAGAAGATAGAAATTTGGAGAAAATAACCAAAATATTTTGGTGTCCAAATGAAGTAAACCTTTTTTCCCTGGTCTCTTTTTATAGATCTTGAAAAATTAAAAAAATTGGTGTTTTTTTTATTTTTAAATTCGATTAAATTATTCGTCAAAAATAGCAATTAAAATACTGGTGAAAAATGAATTTCTGACAGTCAATCGCAGGCTGTCACATGGCACTGCATGAGACATTGTCTCATGCACCTTCCACAGCAGGAGACATTGTCTCCACATGGCAAGATTATCTCATATATATTCAATAATTCCCAATTATTTTTACGTCAACATGTTATTCGAATTGTCTCCTACTATATGTAATTATCGAGGACAATGTTCTCTGGTGTGGATGTTCTTAGTAGCATATCTATTTGAACTTCGTTACTTTAACTTTACACTTTTGATGATCAGTCAAATAGATTGACTAAGTTCTTATTCACAAATCACATACACAACTTTATTGATCCACCACTTCACTTTATCAACTGAAAGTTTGCTACTATTTGCGATGCCACTAAAGCCTGAAACAGTCACGGTACAATTTCTCATTTTCGTATGTATGAATGATCAAATTATTGCCTTGCTAAAGTTGCTGCATGGATGTTATGAACGGGTCATTTGCACTTTTCCCCTATTTTGTGTTCGTCTTTAATTTTTGTCCCTCAAATAAAATTTATGTTTATTGTGGCGTAAATTCTGTAAAAGATTCAGCTCAAGTTATGTCGAATTTCTTAAAAAATCTATGTCCCTATAAACATAAATTTCATTTGAGGGGCAAAGATTAAAGACCAGCGCATTTGAAGGAAGACTGTGCAATTAACAAACTGACTACCTAATGGCCTATGGGCTGGAAGGGGTAAATGAGACTGATTCAGTTGAGATTATTAGGCCGACTAAAATAGTGAATTTTATTTGAAATCCAGGCCAATTATCAATTCGTTACAGGACTCGAGGTTAGACAGAAATGTTTTGGGGAACTTTCATAAATACAAGATATATAAGAGTTAATTACATAATTTAAGATTAATTTAGATATTATAAATTGTGCAACTTAAAGCTGAAAAAGAAAATTATTGTTATGAATAAAAAACTAAAATAAAGAGATTTTCTATATTCGTGATAACATAATTAAATGCATATAAAAACACAATAATTGCCTACCTAAAAAAGCTACAGCACAATCTACTAGCAAGTTAATTCATGAATATTAACAAAAAGAAAAAGCTAACACAAGTACATTATTGCTCCAAAAAAGGTGGAATCTCCCACTCCAGGAGCCCCACACTCCGGTTCGACAGGTCTGTGAAGGAGGTAAATTATGGTGACTCAATTGATTTCAAAGGTTAGATCAGTACCAAGCTACGTACAAGGGGCCCTCCTTTATTTCAAGAAGAAACCCCCACACTGTCACTGACGGAATTCGATCCTTGGTCATTGCTCCAAATATCCCCCTTGAAACCAATTGATTTGTCCAAGCGGACTAACACAAGTACATTATTGTATGTCTATCTCGATATGTTTAGTGCGTTGATGTTTGATCAAATTTCCAGACAGATAGACTGCACTCACATTATCATAGTAGACCAAGATAGCCTTCTGAATAGAAAAATGTAGCTCTAGTAGAAGGTTACGTAGCCAACATGACTCAGACACCACATTGGCTACCCATCGATACTTAGTTTTCGCACGAATCTTGATAATGTAGCATGGCGTTTAGCCGACCATTAGACCAAATTATCCCCAAGGAACATACAATAACCAGATGTCGAACGTCTGGTATCTGGACAACCACCCCACTCAACATCTGTATATGACACAAGAGTGGAGATGGAGGACGGATATAAATGCAATCTGAAATAAAGGGTTCCCTGTATGTATCGTATAATTCGTTTGAGCGCATACATATTCTTAATCTATGAATCATGCATAAATAAACACGCATGTTGTACTGCATAAGTAATATTTGGTCTCGTGAAAGTCAGATACTGAAGATCCCCGGCAATACTATGATAATGGGCGGGATCCTCGTACGGTGTGCTAGACGTAACACTCAACTTCAGTTTTGTATCAACTGGATTAGAAGTAGATTTACAAGATGACATGTCATCTCTCAATAATCTCTGCCACATACTTTTTCTGTGATAAAAATAGACCACCTACATGACTAGTGACTGTTATGCCCAAAAAATAGCTCAAGGGCCCGAAGTCTTTCATAGCAAATTCGAAACTGAGAAAGGACATGATAGACTTGCATAGAATATTTGATGAGGCAGTCAATATAATATCATCAACATATAACAAAATGTATTCTAGAGAGGTACCACGCTGATAGATGAACAGAGAATGATCAGACCTGCTGTGATAAAATCCAATAGTGGACACATAAAATGCAAAACTTTTATACCAGGCGCATGGGGCCTGCTTAAGCTCATATAAGGACTTCTTCAGCAAACAGACATGATGAGGATAATTGTGGTCCCTAAAACCCAAGGGTTGATGCATGTATACTGTCTCCTTAAGATCGCCGTGTAAGAAAACATTGTTCACATCCAGTTGATGGATGGGCTATGCTTTCGAGAGAGCTAGACTAAGCATTATGTGAATGGTTGTTAAGTGTATTTTGTATATATTTTTGAGTCCTTTTTAGTTAGTATTTTACTCTTTTATTTTGCGTTTAGTATATTGTTAGGTGTGTTTCTCTTTCGTTTGTGTCACAACGGTCATAAAGGAGAAGATACTACTTTTGAGGATGAATGAGCTTAACTGAGGATGAAAATTGCACAAGCACAGCCCAAGGAATGAAGCCTAAGAAGTGCCAAGAAGAACAGAAAAAATCTGAAAGATTCCGGACAAAAATCAAAGAGGCACTGCGGTGCCTGGCCAAGTAGCATCGCGGTGCCATGGAACCACGGTCAGGAAAATTAGCATCGAGGCGTAAAATTTGTCGAAAGTCCGAAACATCTAAAAGGCGCGGATTGCACGGTCATAAATCGCGGTGCCATATTTTCGTGAAGCTCTGCGATTTCATTTGAATAAGCATCGCGCGGTCTTGACAATGGACTCGCGGTGCCGACGCGTATAAATCAGATTCCGAGTCGATTTTTGATAAGGGTAAAAGAGTCTGAAGCAAGGTTTTTCTCAGATATAAATACCGTAAACCCTGTCATTATTAGATTATCATACTTTGGAGAGGAGAACGACGACTACAAGCGACAATTGGAAACATCTTATTGTTTAAGTTACTGTTTTCCCTTGTTTTATTTCAGTTTATGTTGAATTGTAATTTAGTTCTTGACATGACAATGTTTAGGAGCTAATTACTTTAGTAGGGTTTCCATCGAATCTTCTTGAATCTTTTTCATATAGTTAATGCATTAGCTTTTGAGTTCTTCTTCAGCGTATTAAGATCTATTCAATATTGTTATGATTGCTTGATAATTAACTAGCTATTAATTGTCATCACTTATATGATTTCGAATCAAAAGTCTGAAATGTGAGATTTGAATATGCTGTAATTGTCTAGACATAGGTTAAAATCGTGGACGAAAGTACCCCGATACTTGTGTAGTATTATAGGTTATTGTTCTTAATCCTCCTGTATGGTAAAATTTATCATAGAAATATATAAGGTTTTTGCACAAAGTTGAGCTCTTGTATGTCCTATCCGGAATATAATGACAGATTAGTTAACCTGATATCTTAATAAGAAGAAGAATCATTAGCATTGCATTAACACGTGAAAGATTGGATAGTTGAGGAGATTGGAACCCTATTTCCTTCATAACTGTTATCAACCCAAAGTATAATCATCTTTAATTTATTTTCTGCAATTAGTCATAATTCTTAGTCATCAATCTAAAACTAAAGAACGTCAACCAAATAGATACCATAGAATAGATAACCGGTACTTAATAAACCAGTCTATGTGGACGATAAACTCGGTCTTACAGATCTTTATTACTTGAACGATACGTACACTTGCGTAAGCATCTAGAAATATCGCAACAATGGTAGCCGGTTTGACCACCGGACTAAATGTCTCTCTACAGTCCACGTCAATCTGTTGTGCTTACCATCACCTACAAGACGGGTCTTAAGCCTCTCAAAATAACCGTCAGAATTTTCTTTATGAGTAAAAATTCTCATAGACCGAATAATATTAACACCGGGGGGACGGGGCACCAACTCTCACGTCTTATTTCAATGAGAGCATTATATTCGTCATCCATGGCCAATTTCCAATTCGGGTCATGAAGGGTAGACACTGAGTTACGTGGTAGGGGAGATTTAATGACATTAGAATGAAGATTAAAATGTCGTTTAGATTTAAAATACTCATTTGACTACGAGTAACGGGCTCTTGACTTGATGTAAAATTGGACGGGATTATTGGGTTAGTATCGGACTGGTCAGCAAGAAGTGGGCCTGCTGGCCCAACAATTGAACGAGACACTAGTACTGAAGCAAAGTTGGTAGTGGGCCGAAATGTTGGAACAGTACCGATTACGGGACTGGGCCGAGACATCGGTCCACTACTAAGACTATGTTGGCCAGCAGGTAGTGGGCCTGCTGACGGAGTCAATGTTGGATCAGACAATAATGGGCCATCAGGCAGTGGGCCTACTGACGGATTTGATTCCCGGTACATTTCAAATAAATGGTGGATAAGATACGGTGAGATCACATCATCCAAAAAATTATATGAACTAGACATGGGACTACACAATTTGGCAAACGGAAATTGAAACTCATCAAAAATAACATGGCAACTAATTATGATTTTGTTAGAGGATAAATCATAACATTTGTATTCACGATGATTAGATGGATAACCCAAAAATACACAAGCGATATAGCGGGCTTGAAGTTTATTAATTATAGTAGACGGAAACAGAGTATAGCATAAACACTCAAACACCCTAAGGTAAGAAAATGAAATCTTTATTGTAAAGAATTTTAAGTGTGGATTGATATGCTAAGACTTTATGCGGGAGGATGTTAAGTAAGTATGTAGTCATTTGTAATGCATGATGCCAAAAAAAAGGCGGTAATAAAGCATGGACGAACAAGGTACGGACAATATTATTTATGAAATGAATTTTTCTCTCGACCTTTTCATTTTGGGAGGACGTATGTGGACAAAAAATCGAAAAGAATATTCCATGAGTGTCACAAAACATCGAAACGGCCCATTATCATATTCCCTACTATTATCGAATTGAATTTTTTTAATTTTACGTTCGAATTGGATACGGATGAATGCTCTAAATTTTAAGAATGTGGAAAACACTTGAGACTTGCTGGATAAAGGAAAGGTCCACAAAAATTAGAATAATCATCCAAAAAAGACATAATAACGATAGCCCAAAGAACTTAAAACGAGAGATGTACATAAATCACTATTAATAATGTCAAAAGACATCAAAGTACGAGAAGTAGAGGCTACAAAAAGTAATCTAACATGTTTCCCTAACGGACAAGAAGGACAAAGTGGAGTACTACGCGTACCCTTACAAATAATAAAATTATTTTTATGCAAGGAAGAAATAATAGAAGATCCCAGATGACCCAAACGCGTATGCCACAAGGAGCAAGAGCGGCAAAGGTAGAAGGTGTGGCTTGACTCGTGGAAATGGTGGTGACTGGATAAAGTTCTTCCCTACCATTGCATATCTATTCATTAGAGGTATCGCCATCTTGAAATCCTTCACATAAAATTCAAAAGGATCAAAATCAACATAAACTCAATTATTTGTGGTGAATTTTCGGACAGACACCAATTTTTAATTAAGTTAGGGACATAAAGAACATTTTTTAAGACTAGAGGTGGATGTGGGGCAGACAAATTTGTATGACCATAAACGCGAATCGAAATTGAGTTGTCATTACCAATAATAACACCATGATTTTTGCTCAACTGAAATAAGACGAGAGATTACCTTGTGCGGACGTCATATGAGAAGTGGCTCTGGTGTTCATGTACCAATTCGCATCTGGGGATTCAATCCAAGTGTGTTCATTGCAGATTTAATATATGTGGAACCCACAGCTCTGAGGCCGAGGCCCAAGCAGGCCCGCCTGCTGCCCCGGTCCAGCTGACCGAGAGTTACCATTCTAGATCGGGAAACTGGGCCTGGAGGGATGTTGGAATTGGGCAGTTCCCTGAAAATTGTGATGGCGGGTAAGGGAAGTTGGCCCAACTGGCGCAACCCCACGGCCAGTAGGCCCACTGCTGCTGCTAGTTGGTCTGTGGCCCACTATTATATCCATTGTTACTGCTGACACGAATGTCGTTACCACTGCCACTGCGATTTTTGTCATTATTTTTACGATTTTGACCATTTTTACCACCACCGTTGTTTCGATTTTGGTTTGAATCGTCGGTGAAGGGGTGAGGGTTGTTTGATGTGGCCATCAATATAACGGAATTTGCTCCGGTAGCCGCCTTTTTAGCCAAGCCGGCCTCTTCCAATGTGAGCATGGAACGGGTCTGGTAGAACTGGGGAAGAGGATTACTTTGATGAAGAAGCGTTCCAATGCCATATAGGTCTCAGATATGCCTGTCACCATCTGGAGAACAAGACGATCATTTTTTACGGGTGCACCAACATTTTTAAGTTGATTTGGCAATTCATTCAGTCTTTTACAATAGATAGAGACATTCAAAAAAAAATCCATGTTGACATGGGAAAATTCCTGCTCAGGAGTGACAGCACGGGAATTTTTGTTGTCTTGAAATATATCACGCACTCTATTCCAAGCTTACATCGTAGTGGCGTCATGTTCAATAATCGTCTGTAAGAGGTCGGTTGAGATAGTGGAATAAATCCACTGAAGTATGGTAGCATCAAGGGTTGTCCATAACACAGGGTCATCCTTGGATGTAGGCACATTCGACATGCCCGTTATGGAGGGGATGATGTGATAAAGGACTTAATGTGAATGTGCGTGAACTTTAAACAATTCCGCCCACGTCGCGTATTGGATATTTTTCATCTCAAGAACAATGGGGATATGATTTTTGATGTTGGAGACTGTAAGGGTTAGATAAGACATGTTTTTTGAGGTAGACATAAGGGAAGAACAAGGAAAGAATTAAGAATTTACGGAGAAGAAAAGAAAATTTATGGAGATCGAATGAAGTATGGTCGTTTGAAGACGGTAAGGGTTAGATAAAACGTGTTCTTTGAGGTAGACATAAGGGAATTAGGGATTTGCAGAGTAGAAAAGAAAATTTATGGAGATAGAAGAGAGTATGATCGTCGGCCACACCTCGGGCAGCGCGGAAGAAAATATTTTTGGGAGAGGAAAAGTTTACCTTAGACTTTTGATACCATGTAAGAAATAATCACTTTATTATTTTCATTAATAATGAGATGTATATATACAAATATACAATTTCTAAATATGATGAATATAGAAAAATAATTTTAATTAGAATTATACATGAATTAGCATTTGTGAAGTCCAAATTGGACCATGATATACACGTATATATCAATCTTTTAAATAATTTGTAATGCATATTTAATTTCATCTATAAATAAATTTTCTTCACTATGAGTGAAGTCTCAATAAGAATGTTAGTTCTTACTGTTAGCTATGATAATGATATCAGGGCTAAAACCATCGCGACAACCAAGAATAAAATGAAAATGACAAATTAAAACTGGATTTTTGGTTGTGGGGAAACCGTGATCAATGAAAATACTAAATGCTACTAATATTATTACAATATTAAAACAAAGCAATTTGGATGATGTAATTACATATATACTAAACCTTATTACATACTAGGAAAAAGGAGAAGGACAAGACTACATCTCTATCAAGTCACCAAGTAGAAGAAAATTAACAGGCATGGCAATTTGAATATGTTGTAATTGTCTAGACATAGGTTAATATCGTGGACGAAAGTACCCCGATACTTGTGTAGTATTATAGGTTATTGTTCTTAATCCTCCTGTGTGGTAAAACTTATCATAGAAATATATAAGGTTTCTGCATAAGGTTGAGCTCTTGTATATCCTATTCGGAATATAATGACAGATTAGTTAACCTGCTATCTTAATAAGAAGAAGAATCATTAGCATTGCATTAACACGTGAAAGAGTGGATAGTTGAGGAGATTGGAACCCTATTTCCTTCATAACTGTTATCAACCCAAAGTATAATCATCTTTAGTTTATTTTCTGCAATTAGTCATAATTCTTAGTAGTGGGCCGGAATGTTGGAACAGTACCGATTACGAGACTGGGCCGAGACATCGGTCCACTACTAAGACTATGTTGGCCAGCAGGTAGTGGGCCTGCTGGCGGAGTCAATGTTAGATCAGACAATAATGGGCCGTCGAGCAATGGCTCTCGACGGATTTGATTCCCGGTACATTTCAAATAAATGGTGGATAAGATACGGTGAGATCACATCATCCAAAAAATTATATGAACTAGACATGGAACTACACAATTTGGCAAACGGAAATTGGAACTCATCAAAAATAACATGGCAACTAATTATAATTTTGTTAGAGGATAAATCATAACATTTGTATTCACGATGATTAGATGGATAACCCAAAAATACACAAGCGATGTAGCGGGCTTGAAGTTTATTAATTATAGTAGACGGAAACAGAGTATAGCATAAACACTCAAACACCCTAAGGTAAGAAAATGAAATCTTTATTGTAAAGAATTTTAAGTGTGAATTGATATGCTATGACTTTATGCGGGAGGATGTTAAGTAAGTATGTATTCATTTGTAATGCATGATGTCAAAAAGAAGGTGGTAATGAAGCATGGACGAACAAGGTACAGACAATATTATTTATGGAATAAATTTTTCTCTCGGCTTTTTCATTTTGGGAGGACGTATGTGGACAAAAAATCGAAAAGAATATTTCATGAGTGTCACAAAACATCGAAACGGCCCATTATCATATTCCCTACCATTATCGCATTGATTTTTTTAATTTTACGTTCGAATTGAGTATGGATGAATGCTCTAAATTTTAAGAATGTGGAAAACACTTGAGACTTGTTGGATTAAGGAAAGGTCCAAAAAAATTAGAATAATCATCCAAAAAAAGACATAATAACGATAGCCCAAAGAACTTAAAACGGGAGATGTACATAAATCACTATTAATAATGTCAAAAGACATCAAAGTACGAGAAGTAGATGCTACAAAAAGTAATCTAACATGTTTTCCTAACGGACAAGAAGGACAAAGTGGAGTACTACGCGTACCCTTACAAATAATAAAATTATTTTTATGCAAGAAAGAAATAATAGAAGATCCCAGATGACCCAAACGCGTATGCCACAAGGAAGGAGCAAGAGCGACAAAGGTAGAAGAAGGTGTGGCTTGACTCGTGAAAATGGTGGTGACTGAATAAAGTTCTTCCCTACCATTGCATATCTATTCATTAGAGGTATCGCCATCTTGAAATCCTTCACATAAAATTCAAAAGGATCAAAATCGACATAAACTCAATTATTTGTGGTGAATTTTCGGACAGACACCAATTTTTAATTAAGTTAGGGACATAAAGAACATTTTTTAAGACTAGAGGTGGATGTGGGGCAGACAAATTTGTATGACCATAAACGCGAATCGGAATTGAGTTGTCATTACCAATAATAACACCATGATTTTTTCTCAACTGAAATAAGACGAGAGATTACCTTGTGCGGACGTCATATGAGAAGTGGATTTGGTGTTCATGTACCAATTCACATCTGGGGATTCAATCCAAGTGTGTTCATTGCAGATTTAATATATGTGGGGGTTGGGATCGGGGCGGAACCCACAACTCTAAGGCCGAGGCCCAAGCAGGCGCGGGCCTGCTGCCCCGGTCCAGCTGACCGAGAGTTACCATTCTAGATCGGGAAACTGGGCCCGGAGGGATGTTGGAATTGGGCAGCTCCCTGGAAATTGTGATGGCGGGTAAGGGCAGTTGGCCCAACTAGCGCAACCCCACGGCCAGTAGGCCCACTGCTGCTGCTAGTTGGTATGTGGCCCACTGTTATATCCATTGTTACTGCTGACACGAATGTCGTTACCACCGCGACCGCCACTGTGATTTTTGCCATTATTTTTACGATTTTTACCTCCACCGTTGTTTCGATTTTGGTTTGAATCGTCGGTGAAGGAGTGAGGGTTGTTTGATGTGGCCATCAATATAACAGAATTTGCTCCGATAGCCGCATTTTTAGCCAAGCCGACCTCTTCCAATGTGAGCATGGAACGGGTCTGGTAGAACTGGGAAGAAGATTACTTTGATGAAGAAGCGTTCCAACGCCATTATAGGCCTCAGATATGCCTGCAACCATATGGAGAACAAGACGATCATTTGTGACGGACGCACCAATATTTTTAAGTTGATTTGTCAATTCCTTCAGTCTTTTACAATAGGTTGAGATAATGGAATAAATTCACTGAAGTATGGTAGCATCAAGGGTTGTCCATAACACAGGGTCATCCTTGGATGTAGGCACCTTCGTCATGCCCGTTATGGAGGGGATGAGGGGATGATGTGATAAAGGACTTGATGCGAGTGTGCGTGAACTTTAAACAATTCAGCCCACGTCGTGTATTGGATGTTTGTCATCTCATGAACAATAGGGATATGAATTTTGATGTTGGAGACTGTAAGGGTTAGATAAAACATATTTTTTGAGGTAGACATAAGGGAAGAACAAGAAAAGAATTAGGAATTTACGGAGAAGAAAAGAAAATTTGTGGAGATCGAATGAAGTATGATCGTTTGGAGACTGTAAGGGTTAGATGAAACGTGTTCTTTGAGGTAGACATAAGGGAAGAACAAAAACAAGGGAAAGAATTAGGGATTTGCAGAG
The DNA here is from genome assembly GCA_029844215.1 of Przewalskia tangutica. NCBI lineage: Eukaryota > Viridiplantae > Streptophyta > Magnoliopsida > Solanales > Solanaceae > Przewalskia > Przewalskia tangutica. Next base: position 50,346,773 of record CM056727.1, on the reverse strand, counting down.
AAGAAAAGAAAAATTATGGCGATAGAAGAGAGTATGGCCGTCGGCCACACCTTGGGCAGCGCGGAAGAAAATATTTTTGGGAGAGGAAACGTTTACCTTAGACTTTTGATACCATATAAGAAATAATCACTTTATTATTTTCATTAATAATGAGATGTATATATACAAATATACAATTCCTAAATATGATGAATATAGAAAAATAATGTTAATTAGAATTATACATGAATTACCAATTGTGAAGTCCAAATTAAACCATAATATACACGTATATATCAGTCTTTTAAATAGTTTGTAATGCATATTTAATTCCATCTATAAATAAATTTTCTTCCCCCTCGTGAAAGTCTCAATAAGAATGTTAGTTCTATATCAGGGCTAAAACCATCGCGACAACCAAGAATAAAATGAAAATGACAAATTAAAACTAGATTTTTGGTTGTGGGGAAACCGTGATCAATGAAAATACTAAATGCTACTAATATTATTACAATATTAAAACAAAGCAATTTGGATGATGTAATTACATATATACTAAACCTTATTACATACTAGGAAAAAGGAGAAGGACAAGACTACATCTCTATCAAGTCACCAAGTAGAAGAAAATTAACAGGCATGGCAATTTTCTTCAGGATTGACGCTGACTCTTTGACAAAATTAACAGGCATGGCAATTTTCTTCAGGATTGACGCTGATTACGAGCCTTCTCCTTCTCTTTGACTTCACTTCCTTGTTTAGTGTCATATTCTATTGTTATCAATAAATAATTGGATCAGTAAATTATGGACAATAGAATACTTTTTTTTGTTGACGAAGGAACCCGCAGCCGCTGCTCTTTCGAGTGCGCACAGGATAAACCCCGGACTGACGTAATAGCCTGCAAACCACGTCAGTCAGTTAAACCACACTTGGCAAGCCAGGTGTGACAGACTCTCCCAAGGCGAAGGCGGTCGAGCGTTACCACAGGGTTTCGAACTTGTGACCAAGCTCTCCCACACCACCCAATGAGAATACCCTCTGCCTTCAAGACCAACTGGTCTAGGGCTTCGGATATTGGACAATAGAATACTTGAGAGATAAAACATAAAGCATAGTATATTTAAGTAAAATTTATACCAGGGGCTTTCCCTTGTTTAATGTTCTCCTCGTCCTCTTTATTTCCTCCATAGATGCCTCCAAACCCTTCATCATCTGATCTTGTTGCATATGCATCTCCATAGCTGCTCGACATCGTGTCCCTTCAATCCAATTATAAATACATACTATTATTATTACTCCACAAACAATGAACGAAATATTAGAATTAAAACTAAAACTTGACTGCACCCCAAGGCATATCTATAATTTTAAAGGGTGTAAACTACACAATCTGATCACACACTTATAAGTAATTACAAAATAAACTATCAGTTCTTCGTTCGATCTGTGTACATAACGTAAATATAATTTCATACCACGGGTGCATCATGTCACTGCACCACTACTCTTCCAATAAGAGGACAGTTAAATATCCAAACATAATATAAATACTATGCATATATACACGGATATTACTCATATACAGTAACAGGTGGGAAAAAGTCACTCAAGGTAACTTAACCTATTATAGCAAATTTATTTATATTTTTAGGATACTAACCTCTCCAATTAGAAGATTTTTTAAAATTGAGTGCACTGCTAATGTCAACGTTTTTTATATAGATTTTGGGTATATAAAAGTTAAAACTCTGTGCAATGATAGAATTTAAGTGGAGATATGAATACCTGGTGGGACAATACTAGCTATAACTACACAAAATAACTGAAATTAACTACTAAACTTCATGTTTAATCTGTGCTAAATTCCTTGTAGCTAAGGAGTTATTTTGATATGACAATCAATTGCTTATCGATTTTTTTGCTTGTTTAGCTAAAACATTTGTCCATTATTTTTGTTAAATATGCCCATCACGGGTAGGATTTAGTTATAGTATATTTTGTATAATAGACTTGTAAATTAATTAGTCTTGTAGTCTTACCAGATTGTATGATTAGTAGGAATTTAGATGTAGATTTGTAGTCTTACCATAATTGTATGATTAGTCTCCATATAGAATAGGAATTTAGATATAGAATAGGAAAAAGATTTTTTTTCTATTGTAACTTGTATATATAGAACTTTCATCAATAAGAATAATCAAGCGATGGTATCAGAAGTCTAGTTATTTTTTCCTTCCTTGCTTCCACTTCTCTCAAAAATACCTCTCGGATTTTGTGCCACTTTTTCGGCCAAAAACAATACCTTCCCTTCAAAATTCTTTCACCCAAATCCCTCAATCACATATTGTTATATCAATATGTCTACATCAAAGAACATGTTCCATCTTGCATTTACAGTTTCTAACATCAAGAATCACATCCCTCTTATTATTGAAAAATAGAAAACGTCATATATGCGACGTGGGCCGAACTGTTCAAAATCATGCACGCTCGCATCAAGTCATACATCACATAATCCCCGCGCCGCGGATCGTGAGGATATTGAGGTGCCAAAACGTGAGGATGATCCAAAGGTGTGGACGACGCTTGATGTCATCGTACTTCAGTGGATTTACTCCACTTTCAAACGATTATTGAGCCAGAGCTTGGGATAGATTGTGTGACATATTCCAAGATAATCAGAACTCCAGAGTTGTTATACTTGAGCAGGAATTTTTCCACTTCAATATGAAAAAATTTCCGAACGTTTCAGCTTATTGCAAAAGGTTGAAAGAGTTGGCGGACCAAACTTCAGGCCCGTTCTATCTTGTGTGTTTTTGGGTTATCCGTCAAATAACTGTGGTTATAAATGCTTTGATTTGTCATCCAAATGAATCATTATTAGTCGTCATGTTATTTTTTATGAATCTCAATTTCCGTTTTCTAAGGTAGATAATCCCGTGCCTAGTTCGTATAACTTTTTGGATGATGATATGTCCTCATTTATTATTCACCATTTTTCGGATATGTATCGCACCTAAACTTCTCCAGCGGGCCCACTGCCCGCTGGTCCCACCCCACTGCCACAGCAAACTGACCTAAGTGTCGTCACAGGGCCAGCTTTCGGGTTTGGGCCAGTCCAACCCAATTTTGGAATTGGTCCATTGTTTCCCGTGTCCATCAAGTTTCGATCTTGGGCCATCGCCGGATGTACCGTCCACGCTTCGAAAATTATCAAAATTCACCAAATTCAACCCCGAGTCATGATCCAGTCATCCGAGGTTAACTGGGTATTTTTAAACCAAAAGACATTTTAATTTAAATTCTAATGTTCTTAAATCACCCTTACCACAGAATCATGTGTCTACTTTAAATGACCAAATTGAAAGATTGTCATGACCGATAAATATAATGCTCTTATTGATAATAAGACGTGGCAGTTGGGACCCCATCCATCTGGTGTTAATATTATTCGATCTATGTGAATATTTGCTCATAAAGATAATATAATTCTGATGGTTCGTTTGCGAGGCATAAGGCTCGTCTTGTAGGTGATGGTAAGACTCAGCAGGTTGGGGTTGATTGTGGTGAGACATTTAGTCCAGTGGTCAAGCCGGCTACCATTCTCACTGTGCTCAGCTTGACTTTTTCAAAAGCATGGTTCATTCATCAGCTAGACTTGAAGAATGTTTTCATACGTGGTGATCTCAATGAGACAGTTTATATGCATCAGCCCTTGAGGTTTAGGGATACTCGATATCCTCATCATGTATGTTGTTGAAGAAGTCCTTGTGTGGGCTTAAGCAGTCTCCACGGACTTGGTATAAAAGGTTAGTTGACTATGTTTCGACTATTGAACTCCCACAGCAGGTCTGATAATTCATTATTCATATATCGTCAGGGTTCTTCGATGGCTTATATACTATTATATGTGGATGATATTATCTTAACTGTCTTTTCTAACGCATTACGCAGTCTATTATTACAATGTTCAGTTCTGAATTTGCCGCAGGCGAAAAAGCAGCAGAAAGAGCTTTTGCGGCAGCAGGTCTCAAGGGAGACTAGCTCTACAGGGAAACTAGCCAAAAAAGGTTGATTAGCCAGTTAGGAAAGAGTAATCAGACGCAGACCAGCGCAGGTGGGCGCCACAGCTGTCTTCCTCTATCTTTGTTTTGTTTTATTTGTTATGTTTGCATGTATAGTATGGGATATGCAGAGTGCTTTCGAGAAGATTAAGACCCTAAATATCTCGCGAAGTGAAGAGGACAAGAAAAGAATGGGCGCAACACTTTATTCTCTTCGTGGCTTTTTGCTCGTTTGGTCTGTCCTGAAGGGAGCCCTGCTTCAGTGTTTGCTAACAGCGCTTCGCCAAAAGGCCTCATCTCTAAAAGCCCGGCTTTGCCAAAAGGCCTCATCTCTAAAAGCCCGGCTTTTATTCAATTATAAAGAAAGATCCATTCATTGCGAGAGAAAAATTCTCAAACCTGTCCAACAAGTAAATAAGAACATTAGGTTCGCTATACACTCACGGAGCATTAACTTCAAACCAGTGACCAGATAGCGGAACCACGCAGGTCCTATCCAAGGTTTCTTCAACCAAACGATGAATAGTTTCTTTGATAGACTCCTTAGAGTTTCTCTCATTCAGTAGCAGCTAGCTCCATGGTATTGATCATCCAACCATTGATTGAAATTTCTATCGTGATAAACCGTGATTTGAGCCTCGTTTCATTCCTATTCGTTGTTATGATGTTCCATATTCAAATAGCGGAGATTCATGAAGAAGCAATTATTTGGCACTTTCAAATATATATAATCCAGAATCCTTTTAGGATCTTATCACGAAATGCGCCTCTACTTCTAACTATCTTTCTCAAATTTCTAAACTAGGAGGATTGGCATTTGGCCAAGATGTGATCTATCTCTTTCCTTGATTGTAGAGAAACTTTGGTTTTATTTAGCGAGGAACCCTTTCACTCCTTTTTCAGTCGCGTGCTTTCTTTTCTCTCATTCATTGCCCTTTGAAAGCAACTCTTTTTTCCCTGTCCCGTGGTTTGATACCGTCTAGCGCATGACAGACTTGGGGCCATTGAGTTATTCTTTGGGATTGTTGTCACTCGCCATGCAGATGGATTGTTCTTATCACAGAGAAAGTATGCAGCTGAGATCATTGAGAGGACTGGGATGTCATCCTGTAAGTCCACTTTCAATCCAGTTGATACAAAGCACAAGTTTAGCGCTGCAGGTGGCTCCCCCTATGAGGATTCTGCCTGCTATCGTAGTATTGTAGGGGCTTCAATATCTTACGTTCACGCGACCTGAAATTACATATGTCGTACAGCATGTGTGTTTGTTTATGCATGACCCCGGGATTGAACATATGAAAGCGCTCAAACGCATTCTTAGGTACGTTCAGGGAACACTTGATTATGGCTTGCATTTGTATCCTTCGTCGACGTCTACGCTTGTCTCCTATACATATGTTAATTGGGGTGGTTGTCCGGACATCAGGCGCTCTACGTCTGGCTATTGTATATTTCTTGGAAATAACTTGATCTCATAGTCTACCAAACGCCAATCCACGTTGTCACAATCGAGTGCAGAGGTCGAGTATCGAGGGGTAGCCAATGTAGTCTCTGAGTCATGTTTTCTTTTATAGCACCATTTTCCTATTCAGAAAGTTACCTTGGTGTATTGTGATAATGTTAGTGTCATCTACCTTTCGTAAAACCAATCGATTAATCCGATTCAAAGACATTGTAAGACTAAACATATAGAGATGGACATTCACTTTGTTCAAAAGATAGCTCGAGGACAAATACGCTGGCACATGTCCCTCAGATATCAAATTACGCATAACTTACTTTAAGGTCTTTTCGATCATTTTTAAGATTTTGTAGAGATAGTCTCAAGATACATCGCTACATGAGGCGGGAGTGTTAAATATGTCCATCACATGTAGGATTTAGTTATGGTATATTTTTGTATTTAGTTATGGTATATTTTTGTATAATAGACTTGTATATTAATTAGTCTTGTAGTCTTACCATAAATGTATAATTAGTTTTCATATAAAATAGAGATTTAGATGTAGAATAGAAAAACAAATCTATTGTAACTTGTATATATACACCTTTCATCAATAAGAATAATTAAGGGATTATTTCTTTCAATTTTAGTAGTTGATCTATGCTTCTAGCTATAAATAATATGGTCAATTTTACTGAAAAGGTAACAACACAAGGAAAACTTACGCAGCTTTGTCTTCTTCTTTGTCTGCTGCAGGTTTCTGAGTTTGATTCATGTTGTCGGGTTGTCCAGCCGAGGTTATAACTTGTCGAAATCTAATCTCACCACCTGAATTTCGACCAATATGGTATGGCAAAGGATTTGACAAGACAAACGGTGGTGGTTGTGCTCTGTTGGCTAATCTTATTGCGTTAATCATTCTTGAAGGTAGATTCTTGATCATCATCTGACTTATATATATATATATATATATTGGTAATAGCTGAGGAGTTTATAAAAGGAGACGAAAGAGATGATGATTTAGGGGTAGGGGTTTCTCGTAGCTTCCCACATGTGCTTTTGTGTATTCAGTGGATTGCCTTAGAAGTTGCCACACAAGTTCTTTTGCATGACTCATCGTTGAAGTACTCCATATATACATTTTTTTCCTTTCAGATAACACCACCTACTATCTCAGATTTATTTGTTTTGAGTACTCCATATAATTAATTTATTGAAATAGGTTTAATTTCTTCTTTTCTGAGTATTTCAGTATTAATTTTTAATTATCTTTAAAAGTTCTTCAAAGCATTTTTGCAATTTCAATCTTGAATCAATATTCGATTTAATCTTTTTTTGTAACAGGCAGAGATCAAGCTATTAATTTAGCTTGGTTATGTAAAATTTTAGCTAATATATACTTCATTAATTTTTCTAGCGTAAACTAATGAAGCAGGGACCTATACGGGCAGAATGGGATGAATGACAACATATCTAGTGCAATCTCACGAGTGAGTGAAGCCCCACCGTACCTCTGTTTTACATCCCTATGCTGACGAAGAATAAGAATAATAAAATAAAAAAAGTTAGATGGGAAAAACACATGGAACCTTGCTCTCGTCAATTAAGATAAGTAGTTTGCAAAGATCATAAAGATTACAAAATACTGCTAATGTTTAGCAAAAAGATATTGCAGTGGTACGTCAATGGGCAACTAGATGCTCCAATACCACAAATTTGCAAACATTAGATTACAAATTATAATCAACATTGCTCAGCTCCCAAAAACATCTAATTTCTGCAAATGAACCACGCCGATGAGTCCCTTATCAGCTGTTGAGAGTAGAAAGCATGCCACCACTTCCAGTTGGAATAATAACATCCCAACCGGGTCCTTTAAGAGGAAGGACATTTACACTTGAATCAGGGCTTACATCTTCACTTGGAGGACCAGCAAGTAAATCACTTCGATCTAAAACCCTCTGTAAATCTTCATCACTAATATCTGTCTGCACCAATTTGTCCTCTGCACTATCATCGTCTCTCAAAAGCGCTAACAAGTCCTCTTCCTGATACACCAAAGCACTATTAGCAAAAATCACCACCTACTTCATTCTACACTACCAAAGATTATCCCATCAATCATTTCATTATCACAGGTGTAAAAGAGTCAGAAATGGGTGATTACATTGACAACAATTTATTTTCATCGGAACTACGGAAAGGCTATACAGCACAAGTAATCAGGACATCAAACCCCGATTGTTTTATCTGCCAAATTAAAGAATAAAAGATCAGTCGTACCAATGTAGGCACTGTTATAAAACTGGTGGAGGTTTCAACATGATATACTATTTAAAGAAATTAAAGAATGAAAGATCAGTCGTACCAATGTAGGCACTGTTATAAAAACTGGTGGAGGTTTCAACATGATATACTATTTAAAGGATGTCAAATTCAATTACAATCAGTTGAAACACAAAAGCATCTCAAAACTACAGCTGCTAGCCTGCTACAAAGCCATACAACATACAACGAGAGAAACAACTCACTGTCAGAGCATAAAAGGAAGAAGCATATTGCAGGGGTTAGAAACACAAACCTCCATAGTATCTGTAGTAGGTTTTTCTTGCTTAAACTGACCTTTTCCAATCACCACATGCTCAAGCTTCAACTTGCTGAAAGCTCTTTTGAGCATTCGACCCTGAAGAGGACAATTACCTCATTAGAAAAGAGTAGAACTCAAGAGCAGCTAAAATGTATTTTTAGAAAAACTGTATAGTACCTCCACAGAGAGAGCAGTTGCAAGCCTGTAAACATGAACAGGTTTTGTCTGACCTATTCTATGACACCGATCCATAGCCTGTAGATCCATTTGCGGATTCTGAAAGCAGAAGTGCAAGTTACTGATTGATCTAACTGACCATAGTATGAAGTACCAAATATAGTTAGTAAAAGAACATTCTATAGAAAATAAATAAGTGGAATTGTTGCTTCTGAAGTGAGGATTCAAGCACGGCATATCAATGAAGTGATGGTTACATGAAGAGACAAGGTAACATGCAGTAAAAGCTTGTGATTACTTTGTTTCAAATGGACTCTATTTAAGTGGCACATCACCACAGTATGTCTATGTCATTCATATTTTAAAAGGATGGAATGGGTCAAGTATCGAGTATCACTCCTACCTAATACCCGGTAACCAGCGCCGTTTAACTTTAAACAAATCTTGGATGAAAGATTGTATTTCCAAGCCCTAACCACCCACCCGCAAACATAAGCCGAGCGATTACACTTGCTTGAAACTTAAATCGTTGCTTCTTCATGCTAAAATCATACAATTTTCTGGAAGCTGGCCTTCAGTCCTAAATAATGCATGTATTTTCAGTTTATTAATAATATCAACAATTACATTTCAATCCCAAGCTAGTAGGGTTCGGTGAAATAAAAGGGCAGGTGCACTACGCTCCCTACCGTACGCAGTCTTACCCTACATTTCTGCAAGTTGTTTCCACGACTTGAACCCCTGACCTCCTAGTCACGTGGCATCAACTTTACCAGTTACTCCAAGCTATATAAATCCTCAATATCCATTCCACTCTATTTGGGCTTATAATAATTCTAACACTCAATAATTAGGGATTTTTTTAAATCTCACACTTACCTCTTCACTGAACACTCTATCAAGTAAAGATTCCTGTCAAATACAAGACCTCGCGGAAGGTAACTAAACAGCAATGCTGACAAATTGGTTTGTGTTCTGATTTTCACGACGTACGAATGAATTTCAAGAGCTTCCCTCCAAGAGATTTTACATCTATCTCGTTTCTCACCCAGTGCACTTGAAGGGTCACATAGAATTTAACCAAACCATCTAAGGCGAACTACTCTCATTTTCCCCTCAATTTGTACCCCCTTGCACCTTCTGTAGAATGCCCATCTATCTTGTACAATTACATAACGATCTTAACATATGTATTTATACAACTATCTTGTTGATATATTGGGTCTGTAAGGCACAACATCCACTTTCATTTAGCATTACTAGTCTTACAACCTTTCTATCGAAGTTATCTTTCACTCATTAGGTATTCCCTGACCCCCTATCAGCTATCACATAATATTCATGTAGCACTCTTCTATTTCAGCTATCTTATTTAATTCGATATGTTACATCTCAGTCCATCATGTTATTCCATTGAAAAGTTTAGCCTAAAAATCTGGATTGTCTGCATTAGGCGTTACAATCTCGTAATCTCAACTCAATTTCTTTCTTATGCTAGCAGAACTTACAGTGCATATGTTCTTACTTATACTTGATCCAAAAACCTTTACGCTCTAAGACCTTCATTGGTATAATGTTATTCTTTATCCTAAAATACATTGATTCTGCAATGACTGTAAAATTGCAAGTCACACTACCTTTATTGTTTAGTATTTGATAAAGCGTGAGAGCTTCATTTAGCCAGGTAAAAGGACAGACAACAAAGGAAAACAGAGGCTGTGCAAGAAGGTACCCAGTCACTGTCATATAAAATGCAGGTGTCTGCAGAAGTAAGATTAATGCCAAGGCCACCAGCCCTAGTACTCAGCAGAAATATCCTGCACTCACTGTTAACATCATTGAACTCCTTGATCTGTTCAGAGCAACAAGTGAGTAGAATCAGATCTTTTACATTAATAAAAAAAAATTAGACCAACTTAATCAAAGGCTTTCCAGATAACCCTTAATTTCATGCTCCCTCCCGGCCAATTTACTCTTCTAATAGTATTATTTGCTATCAAGAAGATTACCTTTTATCTTCTTTAAAAAGGTATTATCATGTAAAATCATAGAGATGAACCTTGACCTTGCCACTTCCAGACAGTATTAAAAGGGAGAGCAAGTAAATTACAAGGAGGGGAAGGGGGGGGGGGGGGAGAGATTTAAATGCGATAAGAAGAAAGTAGCAACTTTGAGTCTAAAGGAATACATGAGCAACATGTTTATGAACCCCACTGATTCCGACAATGTGCATACTTGATTAATACAAAATGGCAATTCAACATCCAATAACAAAGACGTTGGCAGAAATTTATAATCTGACCAGTAATAGTGCTATATCATCAGGTTTCTTCCTTATCCGCAGTGAAGTTCTATACACAAGTAGAGTTCTGGAGTACAAGTAGAGTTCTGGAGTACCAGAAGATAATAGACATATGTTCAGGAATACTTTTGTAGCCTATGTTGGTCATGTTATCATCTTGCTTACATTTTTCTTGAGCAAGAAAAGTTACATAGCCCAAGATTCATTTAACAATTGGCATCATAAATGAGCAACAATCGTGATTTAAAATGTTTCAGAAGCAAAAAGAAGCTAACAGACAACATACTCAATCTGCATAAAAAGCGAAGTTCCAATCACCTGTCTTTTTCTTTCATCCAATTTCACACTGCCATCAATTCTACAAACATCAAAGCCCCTTTCACTAAAATAGTAATCCATTATGTCCAGTACTTTAGTCCACTGAGAGAATATCAGAACCTGTAGGGACAATATGTAAAACAATAGATAAGTAACAGCAAGGTGGAGCACACAGCAAACGCAATGAAGTACTGGACAGCACATACTTTGTGCTTGCGAGCAAACAGTTCTGACAAAAGTCTGTCCATTAAGCGGAACTTGCCACATTGACCAACTATTTGTTCAATAGATGGATAACGAACTGCCACAAGATAACAAAATGTAAGGCCATTGTCATTTGTCAACACACCTCATCACAAATAATCAGTTCAATAAACAATAAGTCACATACAAGAACCGTCATATGCTGACTCCAAGAGGTCAGGATGATTGCAATTTTTGCGGAGCTGAATCATCAAATTGTTGAGCTTTCCTTTACAATGATTCCCTGCACATTCAGAAATGGACTTTAATACGCAAACTCAGAAGTGTCATGACGGGTATCGCTCACTTAGAAAATGGCAATAAAAAGGAATTGCTTCCCCGGAGAAACCCACAAGAAGAATGCATTCCAAGCTAAACTACAGATGCCATAATACAGCAAAATCTGGGTAGATTTTCTTTGGGCACGTTTGGTACGCTGTATTAAGCTGGACTGTACTGGACAAAAAAATAATACAGCGTTTGGTGGGCGTTTTCAGCCGCACTGGAATGTAAAAATAGTACAGTCCAACTGCCATTTTTGAGACCCATCTAGTCCCCTGGACTGTACTAAAAATAAAAAAATACAATTCATTATATATTAATACTCTAATACCGACCATTATATATTAATACAGTCTAGTACAGTCCAATGAAATTAGTACAATCCAGTGCGACGTACCAAACGAGCCTTTTATGTATAATCATATCTAAATTCGAGTACAATCAACATATGCTTGCCAATTGAGAAAACATCGAAGTTTTATGCAAACAAATACTTAAAGTTTTCCATGAATAGTCTAATTTCCCTTTTAAGAACTTATTTGTTCGAGAATGGAACCTTGGATCCATCAATACTTCAGTAGCAACTTAGAGAAAAAGAATAATTAAGAAAATGCAACTGTGGGATAGAGGATATGAACTGTAATGTTAACTCTCAAATGAGGAAAAACAGAAGACACCCATTCTCTCAGTAGATATTTATACAAGTGTGGTAATTACCAATGGACACATTCTCGGTCAAATAACCCTCCAACGTCCTGTTAATTAGATGGTCCTGGAACTTCTTCTGGTGCTCAGTCATGGTGGCATATAAAATTATCTCTTTCTTTCGGGGAAGCATTTTCTCAACATCTACTTTCAATCTCCGAAGGAGAAAAGGACGTAAAATTGCATGGAGTTTCGCAACAACCTGCAATTATGACAGTCATAATCAAACATCAGCTGCTATAAAATGGAAAACATGGAAAACATGGATATACTATTGAACAACATCATACTTGTGCCCTCCTTTTCTCTTCCACTTCTTCCTTTTGGGCTTCATTGCTGCACCTCCCAGCTAGATCAAACCTGTATGCAAATAAAAACAAGGTCATGTTTAACACTTTGACTTTTCATGATGTCATTTGACCTACACTAAATTCTTTACACGACCATTTGAGGAGAAGAGTGAGTCACGTGTTTCAAATGATACACTGTACTCAGACAAGGGAAGAGCAACACATTATCCTCTATGAACTCTAATAAGAACCAGGACAATTACCCAGATACTTCTGACTAGTCTACCCTGTGTGTTAAGCATCAGAGTTCAAAGATGGAACTGTCTGCTATCACAAACTAAATCACTTGATCTGCCATATTTGCAATTTGGTTTCACCAGATATGCACTGAATTTCTTCTGAAAACTGTGTCAATATGTTAACCAACAATAACAAAGGTGTGGAATTTTACAATTCAGGGCAGTAAATAACCGGTATGAGAGAGCCAACATATTTGCAGGATGAAGATAGAAAAATTGCTAGCAAGGTAGGCACGTTAAAGAAAATAACAAGACCAGCATCATTCAAAATTAAGAAATACTTAGCCGTCAAAACAAGCACTTAAAGAAAAATGGTAAGAATGGTCTAAATTGTTTACCATGACTCAAATTCTTCTAGGGATGAAAATATATCTGGTAAGATGAAATTTAACAATGACCACAACTCAGCTAAGTTGTTCTGCAGAGGTGTTCCAGTTAATAGAAGTTTGTTTTCAACTGGCAAATGCTTGAGTTCCTTGAGCAGTTTGCACTTTGAGTTTTTCAACCTTTGCCCCTTGGAAAGAACCAAGAAACAAAATATCAGCATGAAATGCAGAACAAGCTGCCTTTCAAATTAAAGCACAAACTTTTAGATTAAAACACAGTACAAATGTGACAAGTTTAAGGTAAACTGTAAACCAGAGATACCTCATCAACCACAAGATACTTCCAATTATAATGCCTCAAGAATTTCTTCGCATCAATCATCGCAATCTCATAAGAAGTAACTACAATGGGGAATTTGGGACCAATTGTCCTCGGCATATGCTTCCTCCTTATCTCATCTCTTTGTTTCTTGTCTCCGTGGTAGATGATTGCATTAATGGATGGAACAAACCTATCAAGCGAAAGAAATTTAAATTTTTGCCCTTAGTTGCAGATTAATAACAGAAGACAGTTTGATCACAAAATGAAGCACCTAAATCAACTAGACACAAATAGCACTTCCACTAATTTCACAAAAGGAGGATATTAATGAACCTTTCTATCTCATTCACCCAATTTGAAAGGGTTGACAGGGGAGCAATGACCAAATAAGGCCCATCTAACCCATTTCCCTTTAAATGTGCAAGAAAAGAAATAGTTTGAATGGTCTTTCCGAGTCCCATTTGATCTGCTAGAATCCCGTTCAACCCATTTTGCCATAATGAAATCAACCACTTGACACCTTTCAGTTGATAAGACTTCAACTTTCCACCAGTCAGCAAGGGCACAAGTTCAGCCTGCTCCTTCTCAGCTCTCTCCTCCTCCGTGAGAGTTGAATCCTCAGCACAACCACCTTCTTTAGATCTTGAAAGCATGGCAGCAACAGCTCTCTTGGCCTTTTTCTGCATAGACATTTAAACTGCTTCACAGAATGGAAGGGCAACAACTGACAAGATGCATAGAAACTGAATAACTGACCCGTCCAACAAAAAAGAAAAACTAGCTCCAATAAAGCTCTCAAATTAACGTTGAGTCTTGAAATATCAAAAACTAAGGACCTCCAGAATCAGGCAAGTGCTACTCAAAGATATACCAAATGTTATTTTACAATTCATGAGAGACAAAAAGGAAAACTTAAATGGTTGTTGGACGGTATTAATTGAACTCACCTAACCAAATGCCATGTATAGAACATGTAAAATACTCTAATAATTAACTAAGGTGCTGCGCATAATGATTCACAAGATGGAGAAAAACTCTAAACTCTAATGTACACCCATTTCCTAAGGAAGACAAGAGAAGGAATACATTATTATAACTTGAGGTCGCCCTTCTTTTTGTGCCACAACCCCTCTTCTTGACTTCACCACCTTTCTCTTCATCTTCCATTCCAGTCTGCGAATGATAAATGCAGAAATGAACTGGATTAGCGAAAAATTGGCAGCTTTTTGCACTCAACAGTCAAGATTCTTCATGAAATCAAGGATATACCACTGTGATATTATCCATCTTCTCCAGCAGGAACTCTGAGTAAAGCTGGGTCTGCGTAAGAAGCTCGTCCAACTTATTAAATTGAAGATCATTCAAGTTTGGGGCCTCTTTGGACTCATTTACTTCTTGCTCTTTTGCACGTGCTTTTATCAAGCTCTCCTCTTCCTTCTCCATGGATTCAAATAAAAGAGAGAGATCCCCATTTTTTGCATCAAGAAATACTTCATCCTCCAATTTGACAGCAAGCTCCTCTTTGCATGTATCCTTCAAGTTGAGAATACACAAGTGTAACGCATAAGAAGATATTTTGCTAAACATCCCTCCGAGCCAGCAACTGGCATTCGGACAAGGAAACAAAGAAACTATCAGTTAGAAACCTAGAAGAAGGCTTCTAACTTGAAAATCAACAAAATTAAAGAACAACTATAATTGTCATTCCAACTAATTCCAAGCTTTTTAAACCCTATAAACAAGGTATGTTACCAATCAAAATACGTCAATAGAAAATAATTCGTAAATAATCCAAGCAGATGGCATGTGACTCAAAACACATAAACTCAAATCAAGATAACTTAATTGTCTTGGTTTGGACACATTTCAAGAAACAATATGTTGTCACTCTCTTATCCAGTTACCTGGATTTTTAAAAAATATGGTAACAAAACCACATGACCTTGGTACTAATGACAAGTAGAGTGAAATATCACACAATACATATTCTAGTACATATTGCAGCCGTACGACTCTATACCCTTCCCCCCATAAAAAATGCTAGATTCCTTCTAAATTAGCTTAACCCCTCCCCCCTCCTCCTCCGGTATCTTACTTCTACAACAACTTACCCAGTATAATTACACAAGTGGGGTCTGAGGACGCAAACATTACCCCTACCTCGTAGAGATAGAGAGGTTGTTTCAGATAGACCCTCAGCTAAAGTAACGCGCGGAATCCTACTTCTACTTCTTCTCAAATGGGACTAATACACACGATGAAGACACAAGAATGAGTAAAAGGTTTTGAAAGCCTAAAAGAACGCAAGTACTAGTCACACTACCTATAGGGGAGACCACGAGGATGAACAACACCAGTAAGAAGCAACATAATTACTACTAAGCCTCAATCCAAACTAATTAGGCTCCAGTTATATGAATCCAAAATATTCATTCACTCTGGTTTGGTTCATTTCATTCCAATACTCAGGATGTGTTCGGTACAGAGTTCCAATTTTTCCATGTTCGGGTTGGTCAAAAAAAATTGGAAAATATATTCTCCAGGAAAACAAACTCAAGTAGGGAAAACAAGTTCCACAATTGGCATTCCAGATCAATTGTTTCCTCTCCAAGACACTTCATCTTCACTCCCATCCCCACGACCCCACACATCTACCCCTCACCCCCAGCTTCTAAACTATTTGTTTAGATTAGGATAATATCTTTTGTTTACGTACCAAACACATGAAAATAAGTAAGAAACCACTTATTTTCCTGGAAGGCATTTTCCATCATACCAAACACACCCCCAATGAGATGACAAAGCAGAGAAAAATACAAAAGCAATACCTCATCTGCAAGTACGGAAACAGGAGAGCCCGCTTTAGTAACATCCTTCACTCCATTGTCGGCGTTAGTAACCATCTCAGCGTCCAAACCCTAAGCCCCAAAAAGAAAAACATTTTTCACAACTCATTATACAAAAACCTAGGACTGCCCGTGCATTAAGCTCCCGGGCCAGACCACATTATACAAAAACCTAATGAAGTCAAAATCATGAAAGATTTAAGCAAAATTGAGATTGAGAGAAAGGAACATACCTATTGAACAACAGCAACAAAATGGGAATTTATTTTTGCAGCAAAATAACCCATGTGGGTTTATATTTATTTCCTTGATAGACCAAAAAAGGGCGGGAAATCGATGTTATCAAATTGCCCTGCGGGGTAGGATGTAATTACGAAATTAGGATTGGCGAGTGACTTGTGTTTCAGCGATCCAACTAGCTGATTTGAATCGCTAAAATTTATACATTTTAGTAGTAATAAGTAGGGCTGGGTGGGGGCGGGGCTGGCGGGGTCTGCCGCCGCCCCGTCCTGATCCAGAGGGGTCGGGTTGGGGTCAGGGTGGGGTCGGGGGTTGGTCATTTTTTATTTGCACTCACAACAAAATAGTTTAATAAAAACATCACAAGACTGTTTTTGTGTCTCTTATATTATTCTACTAAAAGTATGATTTTTATTGCTAATACAATTTCAAAATTGCAACTTCGTGATATTGAAGTTGCAAATAAATAACATAGTAAAATTATAATTAAAAGAATTATATTTTAAGAAACACGTTTTCTAGTTTCTTTATAATTTCTTGTGGTTCTTCGGTTGAAATTGGCGGCCGAAAAACGCTTTCAGACGCTGTTGATGACACTTGAATAATCAAAACATATCGGGCCATCTTAAATAATATTGAAAATGTCTTCTCATTCTCTCTCCATTATTTTAACAAGTTTTCACGTCTCTCTTCATTGAGAACTGCTTCGTACGGAATCCTGCAAAATAAAAACATCAAACTCGTTAATCGGTTGACCTTATACCTATGTGAACCTTGTCCCTACTGAGAGAGCATTGGCGCACCCGACTTTCTAGTCTCGTATTCCTCCCACCTAGCTGTGTGAATTTTTTTTAAATGCTTAAGTAAACCTCTCGTCTCATCCTGACATTTTTCCATTTTAAATTTATAAACATTATTACAAATTTGACATCTAGCTAATTCATTCTCTTGGTCCCTATCATAAAAAGTTCATACATCTGATTTTAATTTTCGTTGTGGTGGGACTCGTCTCATATTAGGGGGAATAGGAGGCGTTCCAGTTCCAGTTTGAGGTGCACTAGTGTGTGTGTCAACTAGATTATCTTCTAAATTAAAGTCTTGTTGAGTTCCAGAAAATAGCTCCCCGTTACCTTTACTAGAAGAAGCATTACTCTTACTCTTACCAATCATATCTCTAAGTGCTTTTATTTTAATTATGTAAATAAATAATTACAGATAATGAAATTAAGCGCGCTAATTAAAATAAATAAACAACAATAATTTAATGAAGGAACGAATGTACCAAACGTCGACGTAACGTCAATGTGCAATAGAGAGGTTGAATATTGAAATTTTGCTCGATTGATGATTTTCAAGCTAGTTTCCAACTTCACTTCCAAATGAATAAATAAAATTGAATATTTAGTAGACAATGTAGAGAGAATGAGAGATTATTAAATAGATTGTAGGAAGATTTGTGAGAAAGAATGAAGAGAAAATGAAGTATTTAAAGTTGAAAAAATTGGGTTAAAGTGTAAATATAATAATTTAGGGTTAAAAATAAATATCAGGGGTAGGGGGAGGGGGATTTGACCATTGCACAACGGCCAAATTGAGCAAAGCCGTTGTGCAACGGCTAGAAGGGGTCGGGGTGGGGTCGTGGAGGGGCGGGATCGGGTCAGGGTCGAGAAAAAATCTCGACCCCATACCGAATACCGGTACAGGGTCAGGTGGGGTCGTGGTGGGGTCGGATAACCCCGCCCCGTTAGCTAGCCCTAGTAATAAGCTGTTTTAAAATTAATTTAAAGTTAGGTTTGACAAAGTTTTACTTTAATATGTGTTCATATTTTTGACATTTGTGTTTAAAGTTAACCTTGAAAATCCCCAACTTCAAATATGTATGTTTGAAGTTTGACAAGTAATTTCTATAGTAATTTGCTTATTTAATTGCCTTTTTTTTTAATAGATAGCAACTGTCGAATGCGTCTTTGAGAGCACAACGAAATCTTCCAAATCAAACCCTCGATAAAGTAAAAAATAAATCATTCACAATAGACAAGCTTTTGATACATAGATTGTTTTTGTAGTTACAAACGAAACAGCTTTAAAAACATCATATATAATACTAGTACAATAGCAAGCACATCACTATATACAACAACAACATTGTAACACCCCGTACTTTCGGACGCTGATTTGAACAACTAGACATGTAAGTAGACCAAGCCCCGAAGAATTGTGGATAATTAGTTTTGTGGATTAATTCACGTGGGCCCTTGATTAATAGATAGCTAGGTGATGTGTATGGTCACATAAGGTGGAGGTGACACGTTAATGCCTTAGTGTCAAAAAAGTGACCATAAAGTTGCCACATTTAAATGTAAGTGATATATCATATATCATATATCTATCTCTAGCCTAACTTTATTGTAAACTAACTTAGATATTTAGACATGTAGCAACTAGTTTATCTACAACAACGTGATACTCACTTCCTGGGCAGCAAATGAGTGCTAATACTGAGAAAACAATATAGGATTTTCTTCCAAGAGCAACATAAGGGTGTTACTTACTGGTTCGGTCTCATTTCTCCAGTGGAGCTTACATAGAGCATCTTTTTTTTGTGTTGTTACTGGATTTTTAGCTTCCTTTTAGGTGAAGTAAGGTGGAAACATAGTAGTCCCTAACATCCAATATTAACTTGTAAAGGTGGTTGATTTCATCGTCGTCATTGAAGGGTCGATAATCGAAGGTATGTTAAGGCAAATTATTCTTTCTTTTGGTATGTTCTAAGTACAAAACGCAAACGTAATATTGTCTCATAAATGATTCTACTCTTAGTAGTTAAGGATGTTCATGTTATTCATTCTTATTTTCAAAGCATGTCTAAATATGTTCTTAAATTCCTATTGAGGTATATGAGAAAGATGTCAATATTCATAATGTTAATCGGAGGTGAAACGACATTACGTCACTCCGATAAACTCATAGTGTCTTGTTATCATTCATGCATTATATTCATGTATATACCTTGACCTCAAAGGTGTTATATACGCTACTATATTGTATGCATTATATGTATGTGTGGTATGGGAAAAGGGAATGTGTTATATACGCACCACCACCTACAAGGCTACAACTGATGTATGATGATGATTATGCTCATAGAGGTCGACATGATATGATGGGATGCCCACATAGGCCTGATGGTGTTATATATATATATATGTATGACCACATTGTGCATGGAATTTAGGCATATTATGGTCCTTAGAGACATTATGCACATACATGGTACTTAGGCATATTATGGCCCTCATAGGCATTCTCTACTGGTTGGTTGTTTCTTATCTCAAGTTACTTCCAGGTCTCTATTATGCTATTTTTCATGCCTGACATACTCGGTATATTATTCGTATTGACGTCTCTTTTGTCGGGGGACGCTACGTTTCATGCCTGCAGGTCCAGGTAGATAGGGCGACGGTCCGCACCAGTAGGTTGCCAGTTCAGCTGATATTGGAGCACTCATTTGTTCTGGGGTTGCGGTCTAGTCTTGGTACATTATTTTTGCATGTGCATATGGGTATGATGGGGCACTGTTCCGACCTTATGATGTCACGTACTCTTTAGAGGCTTGTAGACAATTGTCACGTGTATAGTAGTCGCGTATGGCCCTGTCGGCCTTGGTATGTATACATGCAGGGGTTAGGTTCCTCTGTTTGTAAGATGTAACGTAGCTCCTTTCCAATTTATTATTTCTATGCGCTAGCAGGTTACTTGGTGACGACCCTCGTCGCTCATGCTTAATTATGGTTAGATAGTAAATAGTGGTGTCCGACAAGTAGGGTCCGGGTGCCCGTCATGGCCCTCCAGTTTGGGTCATGACAAACATACCCAGTGAAATCCCACATCGTGGGGTCTGGGAGGGTAGAATATACGCAGACCTCACCTCTACCTTGGTAGGTAGAGCAGATGTTTCTGAAAGACTCTCGGCTCAAGAAAATTCATAAGCACAAGAAAAACAAGAGAGGAAAAAGAAGCAGTAACTAACACAGGTAGATAAGATAAACAAAGTACACTACAGAACACGTAGCAGCAGAAATCAAACGACGGAGAACTATAAAGCAATATTGTGCTACTAGTATGATAGGCTAAGCAGGCCGACACTACTAACACTATCACTACCAGATTGTAGTGTAAGTAGAACTACACTCAACTACCTATTACCCTTCTACCCTAATATGTGTCCTCCACAACCCCTATCTAAGGTCATGTCCTTGGTGAGTTGCATTTGCGTCATATCCCATTTAAACACCTCTCCCAATACTTCTTCGGCCTACATCTACCCCTCCTGAACCCGTCCATAGCCAACATCTCACACCTCCGCATTGGAGCATATGTTTCTCTCCTCTGCACATGCCCGAACCATTTCAACCCCACTTTCCGCATCTTATCCTCCACCAAGGTCACTCCAACTCTATCTCAAATATCATCATTTCTAATTATATCCCTCCTTATATGCCCACACATCCATCTCATCTCGGCAACTTTCATCTTTTAGATGTGCAAAATCTTGACTGGCCAACATTCTGCCTCTTACAACATAGTCGGTTTAACCACCATCCTGTAGAACTTGTCTTTAAGTTTGGGTGGAACTTTTATTATCGCACAAGACTCCAGATGCGAGCCTCTATTTCATCCACCCTGCTCCAATACGATGTGTGAGATCTGAGGTACTTGAAGCTTCATTTCTTTGGAATAACCTGAGTACCAAGCCTCACCTTCACGTCTGTCTCATGATTACTCATGTTACTGAACTTACACTCCATGTATTATGTCTTGGTCCTACTCAGCTTGAACCCTTTAGACTCCAAAGTCTCGAAACCTAAAGCTTAGCGTTCACTCCGATGTGAGTCTCATCAATCAGAACTATGTCATCTGCGAATAACATACACCATAGCACCTCCATTTGGATTTGTTGCGCCAGTCCTGTTATACCCCGTTATACCATGGCACGTAAGTGAGAACGTGACTAAGAATATAAGGTTTGAAAGT
This sequence comes from Przewalskia tangutica, assembly GCA_029844215.1. Taxonomy (NCBI): domain Eukaryota; kingdom Viridiplantae; phylum Streptophyta; class Magnoliopsida; order Solanales; family Solanaceae; genus Przewalskia; species Przewalskia tangutica. The sequence goes on along the minus strand of CM056727.1, from coordinate 50,325,312 downwards.
CTGAAATAAAGTGTAGGTACATTTTCGTTAAGGAAAAAATTTGGTCACGACGAACGTGACGTCGTAATTTCTTCACGAGGGGTCGGATTCGACCCAAATTTGGTATGTGGGCCTAGTATATGATTATGAAGGCTTGGAGCTAATAAAATAGGGCCCACTAAAATTTCACAATTTCGCGGGGCCCACAGAAAAATAAGATGATTTCTCCAAGTCTTGAGATTTATTACTATTTTGTGAAAAATTATTAATTATGGACCTATAGGAGGGTGACACATGTCACCCCCACATGTCTTGGAATACTTTGACTCTCTCTAGATATTTTGAGGACAAGTGGCCTGTGGGGATCTATCCAAGTCTTGCAAGACTTGGATTCACTTTACACTTAGCCAAATATTACTCTCATCTTTCTCTCCTTTGAGCTCAAGAACACCTAGTGTGATTAAAATATTTTATCTCAAAGATTAAGGTCTCTAACCAAATGTTAAACCAAATTAACTCTCCAAGAACTTCCTAGTTTGTGTGTTGGCCGAAAATGGTGATGAAACCCTAGGGGTTTCCGTTGACTTTTTGGAAGCGAAACGTGAATAGAATTTGCTCCTAAGGTTGTAGGGGATACATATATGTGATTGGATCTTGAAGAAGTGGAGCGAAACAAAAACTGCGGACCAATAAAGACCGGACTGTTTTGGGGTGTTTTTGGGCACAAAATGAGGTAAAAGTCCTTATTCTTTTAAAGTAATTGGATATTACACATTGCTATAATGTATGTATGAGCTTGTGCTAAAAATAATGAAGAATAAAAAGCGTTTGAACCATTTTTGGGGCTAAAATCGTGAATGGACAGGTTTGGTGATTATCGAGTTTCGTTGGTTATTGTCGTTATTAACGTCACCTATTGCATGTTATAATTGAGTAATATTGTTGTTAATAAGTTGTTATAATTTATATGGAAGTTTTGAAATTCTAATTAGATTAAAAAGGATTAAGGAAATGGTAGTTGGATTGTAGTTGTTGGCCGAGATTTGCCTAAAACTGTGGGGTATCGTTATGCAGTTTTGATGGACTGTTTTGTGATATAAAACTGCTGGAAAATCAGTCACCAACATGTATGTTTAATGTGGATAAATGGTTAATGAAAGTCCTAAAGAGTAAGGGTGTTAAAGGCTTCACATCGTACCCTTAATGTTGTTTATTTATGGACTATTATTGTGGACTGTTTTAATGTGATTGTGGGGCAGAATTTTACACGTCAAGTTAGGCGTGTAATCCCCTTTGGTTAACTGTTGGTTATGCCCTTAAATGTGGCTTGTTGGTTGATGAATTCGGGCCTTGGAAAATGTGGAAAAGTATGTAGAAACAAAGGAAGTGCTGCCCAAATTTCCGTAGAATTAGAGGGTCATTATTTGGTATAAGTCTTATAATAGTTGCTTGAAGTTGATAGAAGTGCTATCGTCATTATAGGTTGAAGTACTACGTGTAGCATATTTTACTTGGAATGTGGAATAAACGATAAAGTTGAAGTACATTGGAGCGTATTGCTACTTGTCGTATGAGTTAGTCGTCAACGAGGTATGTGAACTATCTTTCCTTCTTTTGACATGATTATTTGGAAAGCCTATGTGACTTGATTTCTTTAAAAGATTATGAGACTTTATTTTTCAAGTTATGGGGCTTGATTTCTAGAGTTAAGAGATTTGATTTATTTTGAAAGTTATAGCTTACTTGATTTTAAAGAGATAGGAGTAACGTAATAGGAAAGAATGAGTCCTTGACATGAAAAGAGACTAAGTGATAATACAAAAATGTAGATTTCGGCTCGGCAATTTCAATTTGAAGGATCAAATGTTTGCTTGCGGCACCCTAGTGTAGGCACACGCTTCTTCCGAGGGGAGGTTAGTCAGGGGGCGGGGTGGTGTTTCAATGCGACGGTATCGACCCTAGTGAGTACAAGTGACTTGATGATTAAAAGAATAGGTTACTTGAAGTTAAACGCACATTTAACTTGATTCTAGAAAGTGAAAGTGTCTTGATACTACGGGTGTTAGAATCTTGGGGTCCTACAAAGGAAAGAATGTACGGTGAATGTACATAATACTTTTGGGTTCAACTCCCTAAATATTGCATGAAACGATTCTTTTATAAAGAATAGACGTACATAGTACTTTGGGTTCAAATCCCTTACATGACATGATAGTGTCGTGGTTATATTAAAAGAAAAGATGTGGTAGTGCTTTAGTTTTCTAGAAATGAAAGTGTTATAACGACTTTATGGGAAATTTGTTATAACAAGGTTTGTGGAAAGTCAAGAGAGGGTTTAAAATGTTGAAAGGAAATCATGTGAGAATGTCCATGATTAAGTCCTTAATATAGTACATGATACGCGACACTTTGATGTTCAAAGATGTTTTAAAGTAATACGTGATGTCTAGTGCCTTGATTTGCCAAAACCATGTCTTAGAAAGATACTTGGTATGATAAGTGTCTTGATTTTCTAAATGATGGTTTCAAAATGATACATGTATTGGATCCTACTTCCTAGTGATACATGTAGTACTTAGCTTTTCTAAATGGAAATTTAGTTTATAAAGTGAATGTACGGCGGACGTACAATTGTTGTAATGGACTTTAATCCTTAGTGATGCAAGGTGTGATAGTGCCTTGGTGTTATAAAATGAAATACTTGTTAGAGTCTTGTTTGTTTTGGAAAGGAAGGCATGGTATTGTCTTGGTTATTTTAGAAAGGAAGGCATGGTATTGTCTCATTTGTTTTAAAAGGAAGGTGTGGTATTGCCTTGGTTGTTTAAAAAGAGGGTGCATTCATTTTGTCTAATGAGAGTTAAAGATTACTTAACTTACATATGTTGTTCATGATAGCCATTAGTGCTAGTGTTATAAGTATAATTACGGGGTAAAACCCCAAGACATTATACATATCCGTGGATTTGCTCTCCACGATGCGAGTATTGCGTTTATGCTCATTGCGGGTCCGTAGGGCCTAAGCGGGTGACTAGTCCTATGCGGGGTAAATTGTCCTATGCGGGTCCACAAGACCCTTGCAGATGAAATAGTCCCAGGAGTAGGATTGCATAATGATACTACGGGCGGGTGGCCCTAGATTGATCATAAGCTTCCTATTTTAAAGCATGTAAGTTTACTCTTATTACTCTACTTTTAAAAAGGCACAGTGTACTGGTATTTGATTATTATACTTGTTACATGCCGATAGTGATGTTGGAATTCCACGGGCATGCTTATCTGATGATGGTTGTATATTATACTTGTTACATGCTAACATTAATGTTGTATTCCACGAGCATGCTTCTGTGATATTATATGCTGAGGGCAGGTGTCCCTGATTTTGACATGGCTTTCATATGTGAAAGTGGTACGGTGTTACAAAGAATATCTGATACAATGTACATTGTCTCGATTGTTATATGACACGATGGATCCGGTATTTGATTTTCATACTTGCCATTTTTTTGTACGATTATGATCTTGTTTATCGCATCAGTATTCCGTTCCATACTTAGTACTGTTGTATCGACCTTCGGGATCGCGTTCATGTCCGCAGGTCTGGGTACTCAGTTGTGGATTCACGAGCTTAGGATCCTTGTTCAGCTTTATGGGATAGCTCCAATTTTTTAAAGCTTGTCATTATGGCTAGGTATATTCAGAGGTACGGCGGGGCCTTGTTCCGTCATAGTATTTGTCCAAAATCTTAGAGATCTGTATTCATATGTGGGGTGGACTGGCTAGAGTTGTATTTACATTGTTGAACAGTGTAGACCCTTTCGGGTGACTTATATTATGGCAGCCTTATCGGCTTTGCTTTTGTTTAAGAAAAAAAAAATTGAGTGTCATTTACCTTCCGCAGTTTATTTGAGTTGTGTAAATAAAAGGGTGCCCAGGTAGGGCACCAGTCGCGGGCTCGGGGTTCGGGGCGTGACAAGTCCATCCAACACTAAGACAAATAAGAATGGGATAAGAGTTGATCCCTGGTGCATCCCCATCATCACAGGAAAGTGCTATGAGTCCCATTCTACTGTCCGTACCCTGGTCTTGGCTCCGTCATACATATCCTTGATCGCCCTAGTGTACGCCACAAGTACACCTCTAACCTCCAAACATCTCCGAAGAACCTCCCTAGGGACTTTGTCGTATGTCTTCTCGAGGTTGATGAAATCCATAAATAAGCATATCACTATATATTAAACATAAAGATCTTCAGCATTTTTGTAGAAATTGTATGTGAATTACTGTACAAATTGAAAAAAAGAGAGTATAATGATAGTTTGATCCTATAGAGCTTTGTTATTCACATCAAGATATGAGTGAAATATACATCGTAGACATTGTTGTAATCCCAAATCTCTGTTACCAGTTCCAGCCAAAAACCATCTAAAGTAGTTTGAAAATATCTCAAGCTTTAGCTCTTTATATAAGCGGCAAGTCATTCTTTTTTACTCTCGCCCCGAGTGAAGTTGCTGCTTGAGGAGGAGGCAGAAGGGTTGAGTCATTACTCACTTGGAGTTCCATGCTCACTGCTGTTGAATTCTTGGGTTGGCAGAATCATTTTCCTGAACTTCATCATATCAGCATTATACATACCAGTATCATAGGCCGAAGTGACCCCACTAGCACTTAAGGCGGCAAAGCTAGGTGGCTTGCCAGGTTTTGCGCTATCGTTCAGGTCCTCCAAAGATGAATTTCCTTCCAAGGTACGTACAATCTGTTCAAAATCATATTTATAAGTCAAACTAGTAACTTTGAAAACAAGGAATGTTATATGCTACAACATGCTAGTGTTTTAAGTTAATTCTAATTCTAGAGAGGGCAATCATACCTGACTCATTTTTGGACGTCTTTTAGCAGAATGGCGAATGCTAGCAGCACCACAAGCTATCATGCGATGTAGCTCATCTGTATCATAGTTCCCTTCAAGACGCGCATCCACCAGTTCGTCATATATTCCTTCTTCCAGTGCTCTTATAAAAAGGGGCCTAGCCTGTATACATTCATATATAATATATTAGATCAATATCTGAAGCAAAAGTTAAAAGTCTAAGTACATATTTAACATCTTGGCGCAATTAAATCATAATGCACGAGACTTGTGAACTGAGGATTTAGAACAAACCCAGTCTACTAAACTGTCCTCCATCATATTGCTAGGATCAACAGGTCGCTTCCCCGTTATGAGTTCCAACAGCATGACTCCATATGAAAATACATCTGATTTCTCTGTTAGCTTGCCACTAGATGCATATTCAGGAGCTAAGTACCTGCAGTATATTACAAGGTAATTCTCTTGCTTAGATACTTATCATGTAGACAACTTTATATACATCTGAAGTATGTTATAACTCTCTGGCTGCCGAAAGGAATTAAATACATAATTGCTTCTGATTGTTCACTTTCAGAAGAGAATTTATATGTCTACTTTCACACAAAAAAAGTTTGAAAAAAAGTAGTTATGCTTCACTCACCCGAATGTTCCCATAACACGAGTTGATACATGAGTATTGTTATCAGAAGTAAGCTTAGCCAATCCAAAATCTGCCACCTAATAAACCAAAGGTATTCCTTTAAATCTCAGGTCAATGTGATGGTTTATAAGCATTTCTTAAATAAAAAACGCGAGATTTTAACTTAAAACTTATTCTTCGTATCTTCATTGACATATCTTGTGAAAAATTGAAATACATGATAGTGAAATTTATTCACAAATCAAATGTGGTTCGTTTAATTACCAAGGCTTCATAATTGAGGTCTAGTAGAATGTTTGCAGCCTTAATGTCGCGATGGATAATTCTATGTTGGCCTGCATGTATAAAAAAAGAAATGAGAAAGAGAGAAAAGGGGGAGAAATGTGGATTAGAATGTTCTTACAATCTTCATGGAGGTAAGCCAGTCCTTTGGCTGATCCCACAGCAATTTTAAGTCTGGTTTCCCAGTCCATGACAGGTCGACCTTTCCCTGCAACAATGGATTTGATTTCACCCTTATCAAGACTAGAATTTAAAAATATCTTGAATCGATTTTTTAAATGAATTGACCCGTTCACAACTTCAAACAAGGAATTCGGGAATCAAATAGGAATAGGGTACTCTTGATTTCAGAATATAACATGATAGGAAAGAATGTACCGTGAAGGTGAAACTCCAAGGTTTTGTTGTCAACATATTCATAGACCAACATGCGTTGTCCATTAGCAATGCAATATCCAACAAGGGACACAAGATGGCGATGATGGACTCTACTAATGATCTCAACCTCGGCCTGAAATTCTCGTTCACCTTGTCCACTTCCTGCTTTCAAGCTCTTGATGGCAACAATTCTTCCATCAGTCAAAACACCTTTATGCACGTATCCGAAGCCACCTTGGCCTAACAAATTGGCCTGAGAAAATCCATCTGTGGCCTTAGCTAGCTCCTCATAAGTGAATTGACTCTGGGAGAACCCACCAAGTCCACCAACGTTAACATTAGGTGATTGAGGAGGCAATGGCCCTGCTGGGCCTGAATAACTTGAGCCGAATTCGCTGCTTGAACTAGTTGCCTGATGTGGAGTAGCTGCAGCCCAACCACCTTGAGGCCCCATATCACCTTGTGGTACTTTCATAACGTGATCCATAGACGCCCGTCTATTCCATTGATTGTTATTGTTGTAGTATTGTTCACCGCCTAGTTTAATCGAAAATATATAGAGATGAATGATGATCAAACTTTAGTCTTTAAAATCTATAAATATGTTGAAAATAAAGAGTAATGTTAAGAAGACGGGTTAAAACTTTCGTAGGTTGAGGCTTCACCCGCCCTGCCTCATTTTTCATCGCAATTCAGAAGGGTGTAACCTTCCATGTCTTTTGAGTTTCTCATATGATGAATGCAATACTAAAACATTGTAGTAGTAAAAATGTTATTCTTCATATTCTAGATTACAATAAAACATTATTGAATACCAATACAATACTAAATTCTAAAAGAATATGTGTTGAATGATTAATTAACTAAAAATGAATATGCTTTGAACAACATGCCCAGTATAATTCCACAAATGGGGCCTGGGAAGAGCGAGTTGTACACAGACCTTATCCCTATCTTTGTGGGGTAAAGAAGTCGTGTTCGATAGACCATCGGCTCAAAAGAAGTAATCAAAGAGGTAATGAAAGGAAAATAACGACAACAAAAAAAGCAAGATAAACAAAGCAAGAATATGCTTTAAACAACACTTAATGATTTGAAAATGAACACACCTTTAGGTCCAGGACCCATATAGTATCTCTGTTTCTTCTTCCTTCTATTACACCACACAAAGAGAATGATAAACGCAATAATCAACATGCCTCCCACAGCAAGTCCAACTATTATAGCCACATTATTTGAGGAGGATGAATCAGGGGGCGACGAGTCGTTGTTATCTCCTGAGGGACCAGGTCTTTTTTCGGATGATCCCGGCTGTGAAGGAGGAGACAAATGTACATGACGAGCAGGAGGTGGTGGAGAAAATGTAGTTAATGGAGGAGACCCGTTATTATTATTTTTAGGAGCAGGGGGTGATGTAATATTATTATTGTTGGATGATGGTGGTGGCGATTGGGAAGAAGGTGGAGGGGATTGATTATTATTATTGTTACTATTATTTGGTGGTGATGAAGAAGAAGAGTCGGAGGGCGGTGATGGTGAAGGTGGAGGAGATTGTTGTGGTGGTGGTGATGCATCAGGGGATGGAGGAGATTGTTGTTGTGGTGGTGATGAAGGTGGAGAGTCGTCTTTTGATGGTGGTGGAGACGACGACGAGGGAGGAGAATCATTTTTTGGTGGTGATGAGTTATCTGATGAAGATGAAGGAGGAGTTCCATTTGAAGGAGGGCTGTCACTAGAATCACTATCGTTGGAGGAAGCAGTTCCAGGAGATGAATCCATTTCATCCATGATGAACTTCCGGCCAAGATTCTATTTCAAGGATATATGTACACCCGCCGGAAACTCAATATCTCCCCTTCACTGCTCTTCTCAACGATTCAATATCCCTAACATATTGCCATGACAATCAAGTAAAATGTTATAACGTGGAAATGCAATATTGTTACTGGCTGCATTAACATAGCATAGTGGTCTCTTGGTTAGAGTTTTGCAAGTAATAGTAATGAATGGATTAAATAGTTAACCAAACACCTTATTTTTTAAGATAACAACAAGTTCTACCTAACATGATACAAGTTAGATTTAATACATAAATAAATCACCTCTTAACTAGCAACCAAATGACCCCTTAATATACTTCTCATATTAGAAGTTTAACTTTTGATAGTTCTCTTCTTACATTAGAGTAATGTGGTCATGGAATTGGTTGTAAAGAAAAGGAACAAAGAAAGATGAGAAGAGAAAAGATTTACCTCAATGAAGAACAAGAATGAATGGTGCTTGTCAAATGGAACAGAGAGAGAAATCTTAGCATTGTGTTTTTTTTCATCTTACCAAGAAAGTCTACCCCTTTCCCCAGCCCCAACCCCAACCCCCCAAACAGTACTTGTGTCCTAAAAAGATGGGGCCCTCTCTCTCCTCTCTCTTATGTCAAATCTCTAGAGGTTGGCATTTAACACCTCTAATTTGAGCTAAGATCATGAGTTAGTTATTCCTCTTTCCAGAATTTTAGTTCCTCCTTGTCTTTGTGCTTCCTTGTCTGATTACCCGACAATTGTCATTGCCCTTACTTTTAGGGTCTTTCCATTTTAAAAAGGTTAGTTTCTCATTGAGTCATTTCAACGAGAGCAACCGTATATGATGAAATTTAATCAATTTAATCAACGAGTTTAATTTTTGTATAATCTCCCTGTCCCCTTGTATCAAATACTTTGATAGATAGAAGACCACACATGTACTGATCTTTAAGGAGTATATAATAAGCCTACAGGAACAAAAAATGAAAATTCATTCCGAGATAGTACTGTGAATAGGCAGATCATTCATTTTATACATCCAAGTCACGATGTAAGCAGAGATTCAAAAGAACTGTAAAATCAGTGATTTTCTACTGTACTTGAAAAAACATGAAACATAGTGAATTAAGGATCCTTCAGCTCATGTAGGCATAGCAAGGCTGTTTATGTAAGGCAGGAACTTTTTGCCAGGACCCATAGCACATGGACTTGTTATAAACTCAACTAGTTTCTGCTCCCTGATGTGATAAAAGTATATGAAGTTGCCAACGTGAATCGCCACAGCATCACTGTTAACACAGGGTAGTACCTCGCAAGCTTGAGTATAACTCATTTCGGGTCCAAGATTGATGCTAACACTGCGCTTCAGGCTCATTTCCATGCCTTGGTAGATATCTATTAAGAAAACATTTCCACATTCATTGTTAGCAGTAACATAGCACAGCTCACCTTCCATCTGTGTTAAGGATCCATGCCTCCCAACTTGAAGAACAGGTAAAGATATAATTGCAGGGATCTCATTTTTCACATCAAAGGCCAGTACTTCGTTTGATTTCGTCTCATAGTAAGCAACCCCCTTCATATACGAACCCCCACCGAGAAGCTTTGGATTTTCTAAGTCAGTGCAGTATGCAGAAGAGCAGCTCCAAGAATTTGATTCTGAAGAGTAAATCTCAAAGCCGATAATTGGATGACCAAGCATAGGAATTGCACAGATAACATGATAATATGCCTCAATGTTACGAAGAGAAGGCTCAAATGCAAGAACAGCTGCCGGTTCATCCCCATGATAATACTGAGGAAGAGGGAGCATTTTCCAGTCTTGGGTTGCGGGATTGCAAACATAGTACTTCTCCAATCCCTGACAAAGGAGCAACCCGCTGCAAGAGCTGAGAATTTTGACATATTTCTCAGGCAGGAAATCAAGGACTGGGCTGGGAACTCCACTTGAAGAATAATCCAGAGATAAAAACATAGGATCGACTCCCATATTCACATCTTGATAGAAGTAGCCCGAAAAAATCTGGCAAGAAAAACTTTGTTGGTGAGTTAACAAGGGACTAGCTATCCATTTATCCCATTCTTTGGACACAGCTCTAAACTTCGTAAGCGATTTAGCAGGAAGCAACGGGAGTACATGTTCCTTCACCACATCTTTTATCTCCATATCTTTTTTTATTATGATGTGTGCAGGATATTCCCAAGGGTTCTCCTCTTCCTTCGGATAAGAAACAGGATCAAAGCCATACTCTGCAAGCTGCAGTGCAAGAGGAGAGACTACTCAAAAGACGTATAGTAAAAACGAAATCAAGAGATTTATTGTTTCTACTAAGAAGTAACTATTTGTCAAAACATCTAAAATAACTCGAAAACACGGAGATAAAAGAGGAGAAAGATTACTTCTGGAAAGCAGAAAGGTGTAAAAAAAGCCGTTCTCAAGAAAACAGGGGACTAAAGATTGGAAAATCATGAAACATAATGGGATATTCAATTAATTGAAGCTTGTATATTGCATGAATTGTGAGTCAAGTGTATTCATCATAAAAAAAGGGTAAATACATGAGAACTAATCTACACCATTAATCATCAGAAGAGCTTTGAACTGTTAATCAATATCTTCGCCAAACATGACTAAAAAATAATAGAACATGTCCATTCTAACTGATGTCTTAAATCACAAAGGAAGTGCACAATTACTAAAAGAAAAGGCTATAACTAGCAAGAAATAAGGAAAACAGTGAGCAATTTGTTAGAGAACTTTGTCCTGAAAACTGGTAAAGAGAGCAATTTGCAGATAAGTTGTACTAACTAAAAAAAAGATAAAAAGGGTAAAACATACCCAGTAAGCGTCATGCTTCTTAGTTGTAGTTGCTGAGGGAAATCCCTTGAAGGTATAAGGAGAATTATCGTCCCAACCGTCAGAGTCCTCAATCATGTAGTCTGCTGCAGGAAATTCCATTTTTCTGCAATTAGAAAATAGTCAATCCAAAAGTCATATATCAGCAAGAAAAAGATATAGTATCACTGCTAAAAAATGTGGGAAATCGATATATGTCCAACAAAACAATCCTGTAAATATTTAATGATATATAATTATGGTAAACTGAATCCTAGTTTAACATAATTATATATCACTAAATATTTACACAATATATAAAATATATTCTAATTATGAATATGGATTGTTTTGTTGGACACTAAACGTTTACAATATCCTCTTTTCACATATTGGCATCATATTCCAAGATTTTAAAAAAACTCTCATACCGTCTTCACTAGGGTTTAGTGTAACTTAACTTACATATAAAGCGTCTACCTATCAAGAAAAATCAAACCTATAATTTCAATATCATATAGAACAGAGTTAAATTCCAAGATTCATATAAAGCGTCTACCTATCAATAATTTCTCAAGAAAACCCCATGAAAGAGACGTTCTTCGAAGACCACGATAAAAAAAAAATGGAGAAAACAATTATATGTCAAAAACAGATTACAGACTTTGGAAAAACAGGAAGAAAAAAGGATAACGAAGTCACACGACGACAACAACAACAACGTATTCAGTAAAATCACATATCGTGAGGTTCGGATAAAACGAAGTGACACATACAATAATAATTACTTGATCATTAGATAAACAACTCACAGCGATGTGTAGTCTTTTTTCTGGAACAACAAAACACAAAGTTGGAGTTCAAAAATGAGACTCCTATCCTACTAATACTATACAGTTATAATATGGGATTTCTTGAGACTGAAGAGGAGTTGAGATCATAAGGTGGGGGTTACGTGGTTAATTTTCATTGGTTTGACCCAGTGTTGGAGTCTTCCTATACTTTGATTTATTACGGATAGACCTCTTGTATTATATTTTTTTTTTATATTATGTAACTTTAATATTTCTAAATCTCTTATACATAATGAAAATCTTACACAAATGAAACTTCATCTATGTAATTAAGTAGATTTAAAATAGTTTTGAAGCATAACAATAAATTTAAAGAACAAGGTAGTCATAGGGGAACCTGTGGCTGGATTGAATCTTTCTAAAGAAAAAAATAGTGTTTTTTATATAATTAAATAAAATAACAAATAACTTACGTATCTAAAGTGCGAAAACGTTCTTACTAATAATATATAGATCCACTTGCTAATAGTTAGTTACTATATTTTATTAAGTAATTTGTGTTCATTTCTTATCTATTACTATTTACTACTTAGTTATGGATATACTTCATATAAGGGTGTAACTATAGGATTTTTATAGCACAATGGGTAAAAGTGTTTGATTTTAAAATATAGGGAATGTATCCAAAACTAAATCATATTACAGAGGTGTTTATTGTAATTTATTCTTGAACTAATCTTGATATAAAATCTCCAATATTTATTTAGATCAAGACCGGGGTTATTATGTATAAAATTTCAGCCCTTGTCATGTTCGATTAATCACTTTTACAATAAGTTTAATCAAATATATGTGTGCCTCGATTATTTCAATAAGGTATCGGCTATCTACTAATACATGTATTATGTAATTAATTTTATCTATCACGACTTATAGAAAAAAATCATCTAATGTTTTGACCTCCGTTTGAGTTTAAACTTGAAACTTTATAATTCACAATTCATTTTATTAATTATTAAGCCACATCCTTGATTGTCATTCATATATTATTAATATCAACATTTTTATTTCATATTATATTTTACATAAATAATACACATAAATTTCTGCTCAAGTCATACAGCTATTACTTATGATGAAAAGTAAAATGATAACCAAACTATTAGATACACTGAATCTAATACCCAACCAAACAAAACGAATAGAAAAATTGGCATACAATTCATGGAATCAGGTTGTGTTGCACCCTATCCAAAATCCGTGCCAAAAGTACTACCAGTATTAACAAAGACAACTAGTTTTGTCAACGCATGCATATTTGACTAAGACTATATATCAACAACATAACTATTAAAAATCACTACTAATTTTTTTTTATTTTCCACTGAAAAATGTTCGGTATCTATTTTTCACTGAATGTGGTGAAAAATCTAAATAAAAATGTTTTCACACGAAAAAATTGTAAAATTTTCCAGCATTTCAATGAGAATCTATTTTTTATCATGCGTTTTTTCAGTAATCTAATTCGGTGAGAATGAAGTGAAAAATTCATATTTAATAGCATAAATTTCTCACTAAATATCGGTTGAAAATGTAAAGAATTGAAATTGTATCACTAAATATCGATTGTAATTGGCATATACTACCAAATTACTTGGGGATTAAGTTTTGCTTATCCCGAGGAAGATTAAAAAGGCCCGTGTAGTAAATTTAGAGCAGCCGTTTTTGTTCCTAAAAAACCGACAGATAATAGTGAAAGCAAGAGAAATATCACTAAAAGTATTAAGATAATAATAGTATGCGGGGAGTAATAAAAAGTGAAAGTACTATTGTACTTTTTAAATATACAATAGTCTTTTCAAATAATTAAGTTATGTTATCGATACAACCAATCTCGAAAACCTAAGAGATTTTACAAAATTCTCTCCAAAGAATTAATAAATTTGAGAAGGTAAAACTTTAAACTTGAAGTTTTAAAAATGAAAAAAATTGAATCTGTTTTGGATTATTGCTCAAAATTGAAGGCTATTGTGAATCAAAGGAGAAAGTAGATGATGTAGGTGTCGTAGAAAAGATTATTTACACCTAAATTTGAATAATCATTTCCTCTGTAAACGTGTATAGTTGTCAATATTGTATCTCTATTCATAATTAGAATATATTCTATATATTGTGTAAATATAATTATTCTTCTTGTGATTAGGGATGAATATTGTACACTATATATTTGATATTAATGAGAAGACTCCTCAAGGGAGATTAATATCATCTAACATGGTATCAAGAGCCTAAAACAAAAACCCTAAAATTTTTGTTCTTGCAGCCGCCGTCGCCCCCCCCCCCTCGGCATCTCAGCCGCGGCGCATCCCCTCTCCTCCCTAAATTCTTGGTTTTTCTCTCCATTCCTCTCTTCTCTAAATGGATATTCAGGATTCTTCCAATACTTCTAACGCTTCCACTTCCACAAATCCCACCACCACGTTGTCATCCTCTTTTCATCCAGCCCTAACTGTTACAAACATCAAGAACTATATTCTCATTCTTCTTGATCAAGAAAACAATCAGTATTCTCCCTGGGTTGAACTGTTTCGTAATCATGCATGTCTCTATAACATGCTTGATCATATCGATGACATTATTTTGCGCCCTCCGGAGGTTGATGATTCTATTTGGCGTCGTCTAGACGCCGGCGTCAAACAGTGAATTTATGGTAGTATTTCTCAGGATCTTCTTCTTACTATCATGAAATATGGCGTCACAACCCTTGATTTATGGAACCGCTTGGAGGAAATCTTTCAAGATAACAAGCACACTCGTGTGGTGTATTTGGAGGAATAATTTAACAATACACGTCTTGAAAATTTCTCCAACATGACTGAGTACTGCAGACAGTTGAAACTATTGGCGGATCAACTCTCCAACGTCGACACGCTTGTCTCAGACACTAAAATGGTGTTGCAATTGATTGTAGGCTTTCCCAAAGGTGACTATGATACGTTAGCCACCATGATTCAATAGGTAGATCCGTTACCCAGTTTTAACAAAGCTCGCTCGCAGTTGTTGCTCGAAGAAACTCGACGTGCTAAACAGGATGAGAACCATCAGAAGGCGTTAGCTGTCGAAACGCGCCCACAAGATCCAACGCCGCTAGAAAACTCGCAACTGCAGCAGGGACGCGGTGGCAAGAGTGGTAAGGGTTGTAGCGGCAGAGTGAGGTCGCGTCGCGTGGGTCGCGACAATGTAATCGGCGGCAACAACAGGCCCGCATAATCGCCTCGATGCGCGGCGCCAATGATGCAAGATAGCCGTGGCGCCCGCAATTCCGGGGCATCTCTTCAACCAAGATTTACGACGGGTTGTTGGGCCTCGCCCAAACTTCTAAGAAGTCCGACCAGCAAGCCCACTTCATGCACGGCCAATTTTAGCAGCCCTCATCCAACATGACACCCACTGAGTTGGGTCAGGCCTTCAGCAGTCTCAATATGCAATAACCTGACAACAACTGGTACATGGACTCCGGAGTCACTTCTAACCTCACCCGGTCTGTAGGTAATATTCTCAAACTGTTCAGTTTAAAGCATCCTCAATTTTTAACAGTTGGTAGTGGTCATCGCATTCCAATATAGGGTAATGATACATCATTCACACCACCTCCTCATCCATTCTCCCTTAAAAATACCCTATATGTCCCACATGTAATTAAGAATCTAATATCTATCCGCAAATTTACTCGTAATAATTCCGTCTCTGTTGATTTTGACCCTTTTGGTTTCACTGTGAAGTATATTCATACGGAAACACCTCTTACGAGATGCAATAGCACGGGAGATCTCTATCCATTCACTCCCACCTCCGCTGCCAGATCTTGCTCTCCCGTCTCTCTAGCGGTCATTTCTTCTTCAACATGGCATAATAAGCTTGGTCATCAATGAGCCCCAGTCTTTAATTTTATTAGAGGTAATAATTTCATTAATTGTAATGGGAAGCTTTCCCAAAACCGTATTTCTTATTCTTTAGGCAAACATACTCATCTTCTGTTTAAATCATCTACTAGTGTTACCTTTGCACTATTTGATATTATACATGCTGATTTATCGACATCACATGTTGTTAGTTCTCTCGGTCATAAATACTATCTTATCTTACTAGATGATTTTTCTCACTATGTTTGGTTGTATCCCCTCAAGTTTAAATCGAAAGTGTTTGCCAAATTTCTTGAGTTTAGAATATTCATTCAAACACAGTTTTAAAAGGGTATACAATCTTTTCAGTGCGATAATGGTCGCGGCGCATCCCCTCTCCTCCCTAAATTCTTAGTTTTTCTCTCCATTTCTCTCTTCTCTAAATGGATATTCAGGATTATTCCAATACTTCTAACGCTTCCACCTCCACAAATCCCACCACCACGTTGTCATTCTCTTTTCATTCAGCCCTAACTGTTACAAACATCAAAAATTCTATTCCCATTCTTCTTGATCAAGAAAACAGTCAGTATTCTCCCTGGGTTGAACTGTTTCGTAATCATGTATGTCTCTATAACGTGCTTGATCATACCGATGACACTATTTTGCGCCCTCCGGAGGTTGATGATTCTACTTGGCATCGTCTAGACGCTGGCGTCAAACAGTGGATTTATAGTAGTATTTCTCAGGATCTTCTTCTTACTATCATGAAATCTGGCGTCACAGCCCTTGATTTATGGAACCGCTTGGAGGAAATCTTTCAAGATAACAAGCACACTCGTGTGGTGTATTTGGAGGAATAATTTAACAATACACGTCTTGAAAATTTCTCCAACATGACTGAGTACTGCAGACAGTTGAAACTATTGGCGGATCAACTCTCCAACGTCGACACGCTTGTCTCAGACACTAAAATGGTGTTGCAATTGATTGCAGGCCTTCCCAAAGGTGACTATGATACGTTAGCCACCATGATTCAACAGGTAGATCCGTTACCCAGTTTTAACAAAGCTCGCTCGCAGTTGTTGCTCGAAGAAACTCGATGTGCTAAACAGGATGAGAATCATCAGAAGACGTTAGCTGTCGAAACGCGCCCACAAGATCTAACGCCGCCAGAAAACTCGCAACTGCAGCAGGGACGCGGTGGCAAGGGTGGTAAGGGTCGCGGCGGCAGAGGAGGTCGTGATTGTGGCGCGGTCGCGACAATGTAATCAGCGGAACAACAACAGGCCCGCAGACCGGGCCGCCACAACGCCCCAACAAGACAAGATAGCGTCGCGGCGCTCCGCATTCCAAAGCATCAGCCTTCAACCAAGATTTCACGACGGGTTGTTGGGCCCTGCTCCAGCCCCTCGGCAAGTCCTGTACCCGTAGCAAGTCCAGTACCCGCATCAAGCCCACTTCATGCACGACTAATTTCAGTAGCCCTCATCCAACATGACACCCACTGAGTTGGGTCAGGCCTTCAGCAGTTTCAATATGCAATAGCCTGACAACAACTGATATATGGACTCCGGAGTCACTTCTAACCTCACCCGGTCTGCAGGTAATATTCCCAAACTACTCAGTTTAAAACATCCTCAATTTGTTACAGTTGGTAGTGGCCACCACATTCCAATAAAGGGTTATGATACATCATTCACACCACCTCCTCATCCATTCCCCCTTAAAAATATCATATATGTCCCACATGTAATTAAAAATCTAATATCTATCCGCAAATTTACTCGTAATAATTCTGTCTCTGTTGATTTTGACCTTTTTGGTTTCACTGTGAAGGATCTTCATACGGGGACACCTCTGACGAGATACAATAGCACGGGGGATATCTATCCATTCACTCTCACCTCCGCTGTCAGATCTTGCTCTCGCATCTCTCTAGCGGTCATTTCTTCTTCAACATGGCATAATAGGCTTGGTCATCCATGAGCCCCAATCTTTAATTTTCTT
This sequence comes from Przewalskia tangutica, assembly GCA_029844215.1. Classification (NCBI taxonomy): domain Eukaryota; kingdom Viridiplantae; phylum Streptophyta; class Magnoliopsida; order Solanales; family Solanaceae; genus Przewalskia; species Przewalskia tangutica. Next base: position 50,307,825 of record CM056727.1, on the reverse strand, counting down.
AGAGGCAATAATTTCATTACTTGTAATGGGAAGCTTGCCCAAAACTGTGTTTTTTGTTCTTTAGGAAAACATACTCGTCTTCCGTTTAAATCATCTACTAGTGTTACATTTGCACCATTTGATATTATACATGCCAATTTATGGACATCACCTGTTGTTAGTTCTCTCGGTCATAAATACTATCTTATCTTACTAGATGATTTTTCTCACTATGTTTGATTGTATCCCCTCAAGTTTAAATCGAAAGTGTTTGCCAAATTTCTTGAGTTTCGAATATTCATTCAAACACAGTTTTAAAAGGGTATACAATCTTTTCAGTGCGATAATGGTCGTGAATTCAACAACTCTACGTTTCACCGTTTTTATACTAATAATGACATGGTCTTTCACTTCTCATGTCTCATGCGATTCGCCAAGTTAGGGCAAAGAAAGTCGTCCGACCTTACCGACGCACCCACCATTCAACCTCATCATCATAAGCTCGGATAACGCTCCCCACACCTCCCCACAAAACGGTAAAGCTGAAAGAATAATCCGCACAATCAATAATATCATTCGCACTCTATTGATTCATGTCTCTCTACCTCTGTCCTTCTGGGTCTATGCTGCTAAAATATCAGAATATGTTCTCAATATTCTCCCAACTAGCACCCTTCACAATATGACCCCTACCGAAATCTTCTATCATAGAGTCTCATCTTATGATCATCTCCGAATATTTGGTTGTCTATGCTATCCTAACCTTGCCTCTACTGCCCCTCACAAACTAGCTCCTCGGTCCACTCCATGTGTCTACCTAGGCTTCCCGCCGAACCATAGGGTCTATCTATGCTATGGCTTGTTCACTCGTCAGATCCACATTCTCGTTTTTTAATCTTAAAAAGTTTAAAAAATCGGATTACTTTTTTCTTGACGAGTCTGCCATCTCTCCCATCATTCTCAGTCAACTAGATCATAACACTTCTGCACAGGGGTTTATCTTCAGCGCTAGCGCCGCGACGCCTAAACTTCTGCGAGCAGAGTCCTGATTTAACGTCGACAGCGCCGCGGCCCAGTGATGAGGCACCGCGGCGCCAAAACTTCAGAGAGGGTTGTCAGTGTTGACACCCAATTTTGACCCTCTCGCCCGACCGTTAACTACAAAATTACACTAATTTTTTAAAATAATTTTAACAATTTTATAATAATAAAATGCAGCGATAAAACATTAATACATACATAAATAAGCAATTCAATAATAGAACCACATCTTACGTAGAAGATTAAGCACTTAGAGTTCCGCGCCCGCATTTATTAATTTTAACCCCTGTCATAATTCTTAGTGATAATTAACAATAAAACACGTCAATAAATAATTTAGCAATGACGTCGTGTCAAATAGCATATTCGCATTTATTAAAGGCAATTTCATATTTTTTATTTGTAAATTAAATTAATTTCAATCTAATACATGCATTTTAATAGCGTCGCATTTATAAAAGCATTAAGCAACCCTTAAATGTCATATCTGCATTTAGCATTTAAATAATGATCTAAATTCCATTCAATTTTAATTTAATATCGCAAAATACCCATAATAAATAAGATTTTAACAACGGCCTCACATTATAAAATATTAAGCACTAATTAAATAGCACGCCCGTCTTTATTTTTGTAATAATTTAGACTAATAAAACACCTAAATAATTTAATCACAATTTTGAATATCTAATTTACCACTAATTAATTAATAATACACTACTCAAATTAATACCTAATTAAATTTAAAACTAACCAGCCCACGTCGCCCCGGCCCAATTACCCGTCGCCCCGCCCATGCCCATCAGCCCACAGCCTTTCCCTTCTTCATCCCCAAAGAAATTTCTTAAAAACAAAAACAAAAAAACCCACTAAACCTAGAAACCAGCAACCGCCGCACCCTCCCATCACCTCCAAATCCGCTGCCATGCCTACTCCCTGCACCCCCAACTACTCCTTTCATTTCACCTACACAACCCATACCCTGCATCTCCCTAAAATCCGCGATTTGAACCAACAAATCGTCCAAAAATCAGACCTCTAACAGCTTTATTTCGAATTCAAACCCAATATTTCACCTATAAGAAGACCCCATTTGTTCTTCATTAAAGGACCCGAAATTTGAATTTATCTTGCATATCATCTATTTGTTCTTCATTGTAAGGGGCCCGATTTTTGAGTATTGATTTCGAAGACCTTCTTTTGTTCTTCGTTTTAAAATTCTTGCATTTAAGCTTTGTTTTCTTCATTCGCACCCACATACATATTCTTCGAGTAGAATCGACGAGTCGAAACGCGCCTCGGTTCGCTGCCCGAAGAAGGTCAGTAAGATCGATTTCATCTCATCTCTTTAAGCATTTCGTGAATATGTGTACGCTCGACTTGTCGTTAGTAGTTCAAGCATGTTTAGTTCTTCCATTAAATAAATAGATAACAGTATATATTGTCCGATTCTGATTAGTCAATATAATGCTAATAAATGTGACAGGTCGCTTGATTTATGTGTGTTAATATTGTTTGATTAATAAGCGTCGCATGAAAAATGGCTACTGCTTTAGATATCCAGTTGAATTAACTAGTTATTGACTAGCTTAGGCTCTTTTATTATCAAGTGTAATGTGAATTTATATGAGCTAATCTTTGAAGTATGTTGTCTGGTTGAATCAGAATCGTTCAGTTGGCATTTAATTGTTTATCTAGTTAGGCTAGTTACTTGACTCGTAGTATACTTGATAGTCATCCCAACTATGTTGTACCCTGTTCTGAGATGTTACTATGCCTAATAAGCTGCATGAATATGACTGTGTATGTCTTGGCCTAAATAACTTTACATATCTAATTGTTGTCTCCGAGTGGTTGTTTGGTCACCCCCATTTGTCTAAAACAGCTACGGAATCAACTCTATGCTTGTCCTGCCTATTTAAGTGTCAAAATGATTCCCTATTATCATGAGCAAAGTCTTCTAAAGTTAACTTGCATCATGCCTTATCTACTGTTTGTCTGGATGGTGTTTGCATCAACACTTTGCACTATTTAAGCTACTGTCTTATTAAGTTCTAGTCTTTGTTTGCATTTCATATTTAGCTTATAACCCTGTCTCAAGTATTGAGTAGGTTGGGGATGTAATCTGACCTTAAAAGGTATTAAGCGAATAAAACTGGCTTCGTGAACGATCTGAACATGTTTCATCTTGAACTGAGAAACGCTTTTGTATTATATGGAGTCACATCCCCATTCTTCTCAACCTCTTTCCCCTTTTTATGTTTAATATGCCTAGTATAATCTGCATTGTATGTTTACGTGTTTATTAGTTGTCGTTTTGAACCTGTCAGTTTAATTATTAGGTATGTCGGCTATATTATGATTGTTTTGAATCTTTAAGTGCGTTTACCAAATTGTTATTTACTATTTAGGTTACTGAGTATAGAAATGCATCTCTCAATACTTGTTTAGACTTTTATGTGCTTGACATGTGTTCTTTTGCTAGTCTAGACTTAGAATTTGGTTAAAATCCAATCCTTAAGTTTGTGTTAGCTTAATGTATGAATTACATAAGTCTGTGGATTTGGTTTATTTGTTTCATTGATCTGGAGTATATATCCTTAAGTTCTAAGTTATATATTAATCTTGATATGAAGTTACACATGCCTTATAAGTGGTGCTAATATGATGATATATGCCCCTGTGTCCATCTTACTGGTTTTAAATTGTTATAATATCCAATTTTAGTTTTCTTGAAACTGTTCTAGCATTCTGTCTATGATACCACTTGTACCATTTTGTGTCTTGTCCGATGCATCTACATATATGTCATCTTAACTAAGTTATTTTCAGTCCTAGGGTATCATATTAATTGGTCTGTAGCATGAACAGTAGCAGATATGCTTAGTTAGACTACTAGGAGTGTTGTATAATCCAAGTTGTTGTTCCTAAAGAGGCATCTAATCGTCTCAGTATGTCAGCTACCTGTTAAGTTGATTTTCCACTCAATCCTGCCTGTTCGAATATAAAATGTGTCCATATGATAGCAATTAGCATGTGGTCCCTTGAGTCATCTTATAGTGTACTCTACTTAACTAACTGGATGTGTGTACTTAGTTTAGTCTATACAATCTTATATACCTAAAAATGCCATGTTGTTTAATTATTTGTATGTTCCCATGATTGTCAACTAGCTATGAAAGGACAGATTTGTGCTCTTAGGCCCAGTAATGTAGTGCAGGAAGGACCCCGCACACTTAGTTTAGCCTTTGATAGATTCTGAATACTTGAGATGTTGCATTTAAATGGCTATTATGCATTTCTAATCCTTCCTATTTTCCCCGAATTGACCACATATTTGTCTTTGTTGTCTGAATATCGAAAGCATGCCCGATATATTCTGGATATTGTATGTATATCAGTCCTTGCGTATATCTCTGTATATGTGAAATAATATATCTAAACGTATATTATGTGAATTAGTATATCTATGAAGGTGAGCATGTGTTTTTTTTATTGGGCCCATTACATATTGGGTTGAGTTCGCCTTCCAAGTCTTATGTTTAGAATACTTTGGCTTTGCTTTGCATTTCTGTATATGGTTCACTGTATGTCTGATCGATTTCATCGTCGTTTGACCGATTTTGGGCCATTTTGCTACCGATTTTGGCCTCTTTTAGTGCTGGTTTTGGGCGCTGCATGTGATTTTGGCCTCGTTTATTGTTTTTTTGGCCGCTTTAGATCGTTGTTACACTGTTTGTTGCTGGTTTTTTTGGCTATTCCCGGACTGGTTTTCTGGCTATTTTTCAGACTGATTTTCTGGTTATTTTGTCACTAAGTTTTGACTATTTATCTATTATTTGGCGAAGTTTATAACATATACTAATCTTTTTCTTTTTCTTTCTTTTACATGACTTGCATCGGGAGGGACAAAGAGTCTCGTTATGAGACTCATCATGACTTTGTCAAGCAAATGATTTACATCCACACTTCTCGCATTCTTCGGTCTCGGAACCTTAAAATAAATAGGGCGGAATAATATCTTCACCTGCCCTACTCATTTTATCTCCTTTCTTTAACTCCGTCACTTTACTTTTATTTGTATTTTTGTTACCTAACCTTATACAATTATTGAAAATGCTTAGAATAGTTAGGCCTGAAATTATTAAGGGTGAGTAGTTAAATAATAAAATGTGTCGCTAGTTTAATCTATCTTTAGGCCGTTATGCATCTTCAAAACTTTTTAAAATAACTTAGCCTTTTCATTGATATTATAGAAATAAATGAGTTCCAAATTCTTATTAAACTTCATAAAAATAACAAATCTTTTTTATAACAAAGATCTATTTTCTCATTACCAAGTGCAAAAGAGGAAAATCTTTCTACCCATTTGAATACCCTTTATAAAGATTAACATTTACATATAATACGTACTTTTAGTAAACCATCTTTTTATTATTTTGCATTTTTTTTATGATAAACCTCATGCAATTGCTTTGTTCAAATAGAATATTTTCCTTGCATTTTTACAAATAAACTTCATGCAATTCTATGGAAACTATATATACATACATATCTTTTAAATAATTATTCGCAAACATCTTTTTAACCCATGTTCTCCTAAATATGCATTTTTAAATAATACTAACCTAAGTTTGACCGGACAACCGCAAGTTAGCGGATCCTATAGGGTGCCTAACCCCTTCCCTTTAGGATAATAAAGAACCCTTACCTAGAATCTCACATAGTTTCACAGACCTTAAAAATGGAGATCATTTGTAGTATTTTATGCTACATTTTTAGTGTTCTAATTCACTATAATAATTAGGTGGCGACTCCTTAAATACATTTTAGGAATCAACCATGCGCAGTAATCCCGTTTCCGACTCCGGTTGAAATGAGGTGTTACATCATGGCGACTCCACTGGAGACATTTAGGTTTTTAACCATAACAAACATAGGTTAATTACTGTGCTTTATTTTTCTTATCTGCTTAAAATTGCTTCTTCTGTGTTTTACATTCATTTGCTTTTATGTTTTGTCTAAATTATTCTACTTTACATATAAATATTTGCATATTGTCTTAACTGCTATTTGTTACCGCTTTCCTTAAACTGATATTCCGCTCATATTTCTTTCACTCTGGAAAATTCACACAATCACACTACATGCGAGGTGCGTTTGGTGCATTAGCAAAATTCTTTCTTCAAAACCCAAATTTAGGAGAGTTGATAATATACGTGGAGTGTCCGGTCTAACCGGTGGCCGCGTAGCCTTCTCACTCGAGTTGTCCGCTCGGGAACTCAAGGCCTAGTAAAGCCAAATCTTAGAAACTCAGGATAGAGCTATCTCACCCTTTATTTTAAGGCATGCATGCATTTACCTTAGGTGGGTCGGTCCTTGGTATTGACACCACAATTAGGAAAAACACCAAACTTGTCATGGGTTTCGCAACCCAACGACCAATCAGCATATTATGTGTAGCGTCGTCACGTCTATGCTTACTATTTTTTCAGTTTGGGACTCAGAAAGCACATCAGCAACCCTTAAAGGGGTGGGCCTAAGACTCCATTCTGTATTCAAGGACAAAGAATCCCCAAAAGCTGCCCTCCAGCATTCGTCCTTCAAACTAATCATGACATGCTGAAATTGGAAAAAGTGCACCGTCATTTGGTCGCCATTTCCAACAAAAGCATTACAGTTGGACGGCTTGGACAAATCCATCATGACCTCGCATATGTGACGTTTAGGCCTACCTCTGACATAAAGGGGTCCCCATGCATGTTAAAACTCGCTTGCAATGTGACAATTTATGTGCAACATGTACTTGCTAAATGTTATTTACACTTTTGCAAAATCACGTGCTTTACACTCACGCAGTTTGCTACATTTTGTCTAAAAGGATTTATCATCTTCCCCCAAAGGTCGATTTGTATTTGACTAAGCAATGACAGAGCATCGATATTTCATAAGATCAAAGGCACGATCCAGCGACATGACTGATTCAAGGGCATTTGAGCAGAACGAGTCGGAACCCGTATTGGTTCCTATAGGCAAAGCAGAGGTCTCAGAAAAGAAAAGCAGCATAGATCCGATCGAGAGCTGATAAAAAAGGGAGTCATTCAGGTGGAGGATGCCTCCCCCAATGAATACAATGAACCCCAAAGGAAGAGAGGTGTCCCCTGTCCGTAACTGCTCCACTCGACCGCCATTTATCCAAGCATGCACCACGCAGAAGTCAAAAGAAGAAGATGCGGATAGCAGAGCATGAAGACCCAGCCAGCCATGACGCAGAGCAAGAAGGCATATTGATAGATCGGATTTGCACCCTTGTTCTGATCCGCCTAGAGCCCGGATAAGAAAGAGCAATTTAGTTTAGCAGAATAATTTAAGACTCATATTTAAGTTTTCATAATGTTTTGCTTAAGTTTTCGTGTACTTGGAACTACGTGTGACCTGATTCCCTCGTGGGGATACGTAGGCGGCCATATCGGCTTCGGTCCCACCTTTTAGAAAATCCCAATTTCTCTTTTGCTTGTAATTGGAACTACGTGTGACCTGATTCCCTCGTGGGGATACGTAGGCGGCCATATCGGCTTCGGTCCCACCTCTTAGAAAATCCCAATTTCTCTTTTGCACCATTGGAACTACGTTCGACCTGATTCCCTCGTGGGGATACGTAGGCGGCCATATCGGCTTCGGTCTCACATTTAGAATTTTATCCAATTTCGCTTGTAATGAACTACGTCATGACCTGATTCCCTCATGGGGATACGTATGCGGCCTAAATCGGCTTCGGTCACACCATTAGGAAGTTTTCTCTTCGTTCTAAAAATAACGAGAATACACATAACATACAAGCAACTCCATTGAGACCCACCTTAGGTCAAACGCCCTTTGCATATTCAAAACGGGGACAAGGTAGAAAACTGCATGGGATTGCAGTCCAAAGCGTGCACGCAGATGTCAAGGAACAAGGCGGCGAAGTCAAATACGAATCGACCCCTCCCCAAACTCACAAATTTCTTTGAGTGCAGGTCTTCAGATTGGACAGAAACAAGGAAGTCCCCCAACACTTATTCTTTGATTCACAAGGAATTTATACATCACAGATCGGCCCCACAAGGATCACATCCTTACAATAAGTTCATACGGGTCGCAAACACACAACGTCTATGCAATGACGCTATCTCAACCCAGACGGGTCACAAAGCAGGTACGCCTATAAACCAACGCAATTTCATCTAAGCCTATGCAACGACTTCATCCATGTTTCGTCTATGCAACGACGAGCATCTGCATCGCGTCTATGCAACGACGCCATTTCATATAAGCCTATGCAACGGCTTCATCCATGTTTCGTCTATGCAACGACGAACATCTGCATCGCGTCTATGCAACGACACAATTTCATATAAGCCTATGCAACGGCTTCATCCATGTTTCTTCTATGCAACGACGACCATCTGCATCGCGTCTATGCAACGACGCCATTTCATATAAGCCTATGCAACGGCTTCATCCATGTTTCGTCTATGCAACGACGAACATCTGCATCACGTCTATGCAACGACGCCATTTCATCTAGGCCTATGCAACAACTTCATCCATATTTCGTCTATGCAATGACGAACATCTGCATCACGTCTATGCAACGACGTCATTTCATCAAAGCCTATGCAACGGCTTCATCCATGTTTCGTCTATGCAACGGCGACGGCGTCGCGTCACGCCTATGCAACGACGCTATTTCATCAAAGCCTATCTGCAACGGCCATCCATGTTTCGTCTATGCAACGACGAAGATCTGCATCGCGTCTACGCAACGACGCCATCTCATCAAAGCCTATGCAACGCCGTCCATGTTTCGTCTATGCAACGACGAACATCTGCGTGATCGCGTCATCTGCAACGACGCCATTTCATTTAAGCCTGAATCGCTTTCATCCATGTTTCGTCTATGCAACGACGAACATCTGCATCACGTCTATGTAACGACGTCATTTCATCAAAGCCTATGCAACGGATTCATCCATGTTTCGTCTATGCAACGACGAGCATCTGCATCGCGTCTATGCAACGACGTCATTTCATATAAGCATATGCAACGGCTTCATCAACAGTTCATCTATGCAACGATGATCTATACATCACGTCTATGCAACGACGTCCCTTTCATTATGCCTATGTAACGACTTCATCAGCATTTCGTCCATGCAATGACGACATCCATATAACGTTTATGCAACGACGTCATCCATATAACGTTTATGCAACGACGACATTTCATCAAAGCCTATGCAACAGCTTCATCCATGTTTCGTCTATGCAACGACGAACATCTGCATCGCGTCTATGCAACGACGCCATTTCATATAAGCCTATGCAACGGCTTCATCAACAGTTCATCTATGCAACGATGATCTATGCATCACGTCTATGCAACGACGTCCCTTTCATTATGTCTATGCAACGACTTCATCAACAGTTTATCTATGCAACGATGACCTCTGCATTTCGTTCATGCAACGACGACATCCATATAACGTTTATGCAACGACGTTATTTTATTATGCCTATGCAACAACTTCATCAACAGTTCATCTGTGCAACGATGACCTCTGTATCACATCAACGCAACGAACATCACATTTTTTACAGGATAACACTTTCTACTCATACAGTTACATTGCTTTTAAAATTATGCATCATCATTTTGCCTTAACAGTTATGCACTAACCGTTTGTTTAAGTCTTAGCATGCAGGAGCAGGAGCACAATGTGGATTTTCTCTTACAGCGAACCGGGGTAATTTGTTGGGGGTCCAACCTTCCCAACGAATGGCAGAAGCGGCCTCGAGCGCCGGTCCACTCATTCCACATCACCAATAAGCCCAACATTTTTTATAAGTCAATACCAGTACACCCCTAAGTTCAAGCCAGTTTATTTTATTTTTACATCACATCAACCCAGTGTCGTCATAACTCGACACTGGGACAAATTTTGAGTCCGCATTAGCCCGCCTTGGTGTTTTGACCATGGTAACCCAGTGTCTTCATAACTCGACACTGGGACAAATTTTGAGTCCGCATTAGCCCGCCTTGGTGTTTTGACCATGGTAATCCAGTATCGTCAAAACTCGACACTGGGACAAATTTTGAGTCCGCATTAGCCCGCCTTGGTGTTTTGACCATGGTAACCCAGTGTCGTCATAACTCGACACTGGGACAAATTTTGAGTCCGCGTTAGCCCGCCTTGGTGTTTTGACCATGGTAGCCCAGTGTCGTCATAACTCGACACTGGGACAATTTTGAATTTTGCGTCAGATTTGCCCAACATTTTTTTTTCGAGACAAAATTGGCTTTGAGTCAACGTCTTTGTCCGAAGATTCTTCCATCATCTCCATACAAAGAGGGACAAGTTGTTGACACCCAATTTTGACCTTCTCGCCCGACAGTTAACTACAAAATTACACTAATTTTTTAAAATAATTTAAACAATTTTATAATAATAAAATGCAGCGATAAAACATTAATACAGACATAAATAAGCAATTCAATAATAGAACCGCATCTTACGTAGAAGATTAAACACTTAGAGTCCCGCGCCCGCATTTATTAATTTTAACCCCTGTCATAATTATTAGTGATAATTAACAATAAAACACTACAATAAATAATTTAGCAATGACGTCGTGTCAAATAGCATATTCACATTTATTAAAGGCAATTTCATATTTTTTATTTGTAAATTAAATTAATTTCAATCTAATACATGCATTTTAATAGCGTCGCATTTATAAAAGCATTAAGCAACCCTTAAATGTCATATCTGCATTTAGCATTTAAATAATTTAATAATGATCTAAATTCCATTCAATTTTAATTTAATATCGCAAAATACCCATAATAAATAAGATTTTAATAACAGCCTCACATTATAAAATATTAAGCACTAATTAAATAGCACGCCCGTCTTTATTTTTGTAATAATTTAGACTAATAAAGCACCTAAATAATTTAATCATAATTTTGAATATCTAATTTACCACTAATTAATTAATAATACACTACCCAAATTAATACCTAATTAAATTTAAAACTAACCAGCCCACGTCGCCCCGGCCCAATTACCCGTCGCCCCGCCCATGCCCATCAGCCCACATCCTTTCCCTTCTTCATCCCCCAGCAGCCCCCCTTAAAAACAAAAACAAAAAAAACCACTAAACCTAGAAACCAACAACCGCCGCACCCTCCCATCACCTCCAAATCCGCTGCCATGCCTACTCCCTGCACCCTCAACTACTCCTTTCACTTCACCTACACAACCCATACCCTGCATCTCCCTAAAATCCGCGATTTGAACCAACAAATCGTCCAAAAATCAGACCTCTAACATCTTTATTTCGAATTCAAACCCAATATTTCACCTATAAGAAGACCCCATTTGTTCTTCATTAAAGGACCCGGAATTTGAATTTATCTTGCATATCATCTATTTGTTCTTCATTTTAAGGGGCCCGATTTTTGAGTATTGATTTCTAAGACCTTCTTTTGTTCTTCGTTTTAAAATTCTTGCATTTAAGCTTTGTTTTCTTCATTCGCACCCACATACATATTCTTCGAGTAGAATCGACGAGTCGAAACGCGCCTCGGTTCGCTGCCCGAAGAAGGTCAGTAAGATTGATTTTATCTCATCTCTTTAAGCATTTCGTGAATATGTGTACGCTCGACTTGTCGTTAGTAGTTCAAGCATGTTTAGTTCTTCCATTAAATAAATAGATAGCAATATATATTGTCCGATTCTGATTAGTCAATATAATGCTAATAAATGTGACAGGTCGCTTGATTTATGTGTGTTAATATTATTTGATTAATAAGCGTCTCATGACAAATGGCTACTGCTTTAGATATCCAGTTGAATTAACTAGTTATTGACTAGCTTAGGCTCTTTTATTATCAAGTGTAATGTGAATTTATATGAGCTAATCTTTGAAGTATGTTGTCTGGTTGAATCTCAGAATCGTTCAGTTGGCATTTAATTGTTTATCTAGTTAGGCTAGTTACTTGACTCGTAGTATACTTGATAGTCATCCCAACTATGTTGTACCCTGTTCTGAGATGTTACTATGCCTAATAAGCTGCATGAATATGACTGTGTGTGTCTTGGCCTAAATAACTTTACGTATCTAAATGTTGTCTCCAAGTGGTTGTTTGGTCACCCCCATTTGTCTAAAACAACTACGGAATCAACTCTATGCTTGTCCTGCTTGTTTAACTGTCAAAATGATTTCCTATTATCATGAGCAAAGTCTTCTAAAGTTAACTTGCATCATGCCTTATCTACTGTTTGTCTGGATGGTGTTTGCATCAACACTTTGCACTATTTAAGCTACTGTCTTATTAAGTTCTAGTCTTTGTTTGCATTTCATATTTAGCTTATAACCCTGTCTCAAGTAGTGAGTAGGCTGGGGATGTAATCTGACCTTAAAAGGTATTAAGCGAATAAAACTAGCTTCGTGAACGATCTGAACATGTTTCATCTTGAACTGAGAAACGCTTTTGTATTATATAGAGTCACATCCCCATTCTTCTCAACCTCTTTCCCCTTTTTATGTTTAATATGCCTAGTATAATCTGCATTGTATGTTTACGTGTTTATTAGTTGTCGTTTTGAACCTGTCATTTTAATTATTAGGTATGTCGGCTATATTATGATTGTTTTGAATCTTTAAGTGCGTTTACCAAATTGTTATTTACTATTTAGGTTACTGAGTATAGAAATTCATCTCTCAATACTTGTTTAGACTTTTATGTGCTTGACATGTGTTCTTTTGCTAGTCTAGACTTAGAATTTGGTTAAAATCCAATCCTTAAGTTTGTGTTAGCTTAATGTATGAATTACATAAGTCTGTGGATTTGGATTATTTGTTTCATTGATCTGGAGTATATATCCTTAAGTTCTAAGTTATATGTTAAGCTTGATATGAAGTTACATATGCCTTATAAGTGGTGCTAATATGATGATATATGCCCCTGTGTCCATCTTATTGGTTTTAAATTGTTATAATATCCAATTTTAGTTTTCTTGAAACTGTTCTAGCATTCTGTCTATGATACCACTTGTACCATTTTGTGTCTTGTCCGGTGCATCTACATATATGTCATCTTAACTAAGTTATTTTCAGTCCTAGGGTATCATATTAATTGGTCTGTAGCATGAACAGTAGCAGATATGCTTAGTTAGACTACTAGGAGTGTTGTATAATCCAAGTTGTTGTTCCTAAAGAGGCATCTAATCGTCTCAGTATGTCAGCTACCTGTTAAGTTGATTTTGCACTCAATCCTGCCTGTTCGAATATAAAATGTGTCCATATGATAGCAATTAGCATGTGAAGTCCCTTGAGTCATCTTATAGTGTACTCTACTTAACTAACTGGATGTGTGTACTTAGTTTAGTCTATACAATCTTATATACCTAAAAATGCCATGTTGTTTAATTATTTGTATGTTCCCATGTCCACCATGATTGTCAACTAGCTATGAAAGGACTGATTTGTGCTCTTAGGCCCAGTAATGTAGTGCAGGAAGGACCCCGCACACTTAGTTTAGCCTTTGATAGATTCTGAATACTTGAGATGTTGCATTTAAATGGCTATTATGCATTTCTAATCCTTCCTATTTTCCCCGAATTGACCACATATTTGTCTTTGTTGTCTGAATATCGAAAGCATGCCTGATATATTCTGGATATTGTATGTATATCAGTCCTTGCGTATATCTCTGTATATGTGAAATAATATATCTAAACGTATATTATGTGAATTAGTATATCTATGAAGGTGAGCATGTGTTTTTTTTATTGGGCCCATTACATATTGGGTTGAGTTCGCCTTCCAAGTCTTATGTTTAGAATACTTTGGCTTTGCTTTGCATTTCTGTATATGGTTCACTGTATGTCGGACTGATTTCACTGTTCGTCGGACTGATTTTGGGCCATTTTGCTACTGATTTTGGCCTCTTTTAGCTGCTGGTTTTGGGCCAGTTTCAGACAGATTTTGGCCTCGTTTTATTGCTTTTTTTTGGCCAGTTTTAGACTGTTGTTCGGCCCTGTTTGTTGCTGTTTTTTTTTGGCTATTCCCGGACTGATTTTCTGGTTATTTTGTCACTAAGTTTTGACTATTTATCTATTATTTGGCGAAGTTTATAACATATACTAATCCTTTTCTTTTTCTTTCTTTTACATGACTTGCATCGGGAGGGACAAAGAGTCTCGTTATGAGACTCATCATGACTTTGTCAAGCAAAGGATTTACATCCACACTTCTCGCATTCTTCGGTCTCGGAACCTTAAAATAAATAGGGCGGAATAATATCTTCACCTGCCCTACTCATTTTATCTCCTTTCTTTAATTCCGTCACTTTACTTTTATTTGTATTTTTGTTACCTAACCTTATACAATTATTGAAAATGCTTAGAATAGTTAGGCCTGGAATTATTAAGGGTGAGTAGTTAAATAATAAAATGTGTCGCTAGTTTAATCTATCTTTAGGCCGTTATGCATCTTCAAAACTTTTTAAAATAACTTAGCCTTTTCATTGATATTATAGAAATAAATGAGTTCCAAATTCTTATTATACTTCATAAAAATAACAAATCTTTTTTATAACAAAGATCTATTTTCTCATTACCAAGTGCAAAAGAGGAAAATCTTTCTACCCATTTGAATACCCTTTATAAAGATTAAAATTTACATATAATACGTACTTTTAGTAAACCATCTTTTTATTATTTTGCATTTTTTTTTATGATAAACCTCATGCAATTGCTTTGTTCAAATAGAATATTTTCCTTGCATTTTTACAAATAAACTTCATGCAATTCTATGGAAACTATATATACATACATATCTTTTAAATAATTATTCGCAAACATCTTTTTAACCCATGTTCTCCTAAATATGCATTTTTGAATAATACTAACCTAAGTTTGACCGGACAACCGCAAGTTAGCGGATCCTATAGGGTGCCTAACCCCTTCCCTTTAGGATAATAAAGAACCCTTACCTAGAATCTCACATAGTTTCACAGACCTTAAAAATAGAGATCATTTGTAGTATTTTATGCTACATTTTTAGTGTCCTAATTCACTATAATAATTAGGTGGCGACTCCTTAAATACATTTTAGGAATCAACCATGCGCAGTAATCCCGTTTCCGACTCCGGTTGAAATGAGGTGTTACAGTCAGTCCTCCGGCGCCGCGACCCTTAATCACGGCGCCTCTGACGGCGTCAACCCCTCTTTCTCGTTATCCAACCAATCCCTCAGTCTCGGCTCTTCACACTCAGCCGACACAGCCTCCCACTGTCCCCACTCACCAAATGGAAACTCGTGACAAGCATGAAATCTTCAAACCCAAAGTCCAATTTAACTTGTCTGCTCAAACTATTTCTCCAATTCCCAAGAACCCCAAATTGGCTAAATAAGACCCTAATTGGAATGCGTGTATATATGAAGAATTCAATGCTTTAACTAAACATCACACATGAGATCTAGTACCTAGACCTGAGAGGGTGAATGTGATCCGTTACATGTGGTTATTTCATCACAAATGCAGAGACATTGGAGATCTTGAGATATATAAGGCAAGACTTGTGGCTAATGGCACAAATCAGCAGGAGGGCGTTGATTGTGGTGAGACCTTCAGCCCGATTGTCAAACCGACTACCATTCGCACAATTTTGAGCATTGCCATGGGCAAACACTGGCCGATCCATCGCTTGATGTGAAGAATGCATTTTTACATGAGGATCTGAGAGAAACAATCTACATGCATCAGCCGCCTGGGTTCACCCATCCAGCAGTTCCTCACTATGTGTGCCGTCTTCGTAAGTCACTATATGGTCTGAAACAGACCCTCCGTGCGTGGTATGATCACTTTGTCAGGTATATCTTGCAGATTGAGTTTGTATGCATCAAGAGTGATACATCACTCTTCATTTTTCATCGAGGTAGTAGCATTGCATACTTATTACTTTACGTGGATGATATTGTTCTTACTGCTTCCTCCGACGGGTTGAAAAATGAGATTATTGCCTTACTTAAATTCGAATTTGCAATGACTGATTTAGAAAAATTAAGTTATTTCTTGGGGATATCAGTGACCAGATTTGCCGACCACGTGTTCTTGTGTCAGCGTAAGTATGCAGAAGAGATTGTGTACAGGACTAAGATGACGAATTGCAAAGTTTCACCTACTCGAGTTGATTCAAAATCTAAGCTCAGTGCTATGGATGATGCTCCAGTCTCCGATCCTACTATGTATAGGAGCCTTGCAGGTGCACTTCAGTATCTCACATTTACAAGGCCATACATTGCTTATGATGTTCAACAGGTATGCCTATTTATGCATGCCCCCATGGAGTCTCATTTCACTGACCTTAAGCGTATTATCTGATATATTAAGGGCACACTTGATTATGGTTTGCACCTATACCTCTTTGCACCAAACAAGTTGCTCTCATATACGGATGCAGATTGGGCAGGGTGTCCGGACACACGATGCTCCACCTCAGGCTTTTGTATTTTTTTAGAGGATAATCTAATTTCTTGGTCTGCCAAGAGACCATTACTTAGTAATTTCTTTTCTTTCGTTTTCTTTATTTCAGTTTTTATGTTGGATATTGAATTAGTTCTTGTCATGTCAATGACTAGGAACTAATTCCATTATAGGGCTTTCCATGTCAAGTCACTTGAACCTTATTTTATGAGTTAATGCATGTTTATGGTTGTTCTTGTTGTTGTTGAGATTTACCCAATAGTTGCTTTGAATGCTTGGTAATTAATTGATCACTAATTATCATTATTTATATGATTTCTAATCAAACTTCGAAAGGAGGAGGTTGTGACTATGCTGTAAGTTGGGTAATCATAAGTCGGATTGGGGATGAAAATACCTCAATTACTTGTGTAGCGTTAATAGGGGTTTAAATACCTAAATTCACGCGAGTTGCGTGACGATTAACAAGGTTTTTGTTCTTAATCCTCCTATAGAGTCATCCTTATCACCGAAAGGTAGAAATGAACGCTACTGGGGTTTAGTGTTTATATAGCCTTAACGGGAGTATAAAACGAATTAGTAAACCTGCTATCTCCAAAAGAAGAAGAACCATAATTTATTGCATTAATAAGTAATATAAGCGGATAGTTGAGGCGACTTGGAAGCCCTATTTCCATCACTACTGAAGTAAACACATAGTTAATTAGTATTTATAATTGTTAGTTATAATCAACAAACTCAAATGTCGGTTACCAAATAGATAACAAAGGATAGATAATTGGTACTTGAACACTAATCCTTGAGGACGATATTCGGTCTTACCTAGACTATATTACTTGTCACGATAACGTGCACTTGCGTTAAAGTGTATGCATTAAATCGCGCATCAAGTTTTTGGCGCCGTTGCCGGGGATTAGGCATAGTTCAATATCAATTTTATCTATTTTTAATTTCTAATTTGGTTTATAATTTTTATTTTATTTTTTTAATTATTTATTACGTTTTTTTTTGTTATTTTGGTAAAAATCAGGGTGCCGTGATCCGTTTGGTTGTTTTTGATCTGTTTCAGGCGCTCAGTTTATGCGAAGGAGAAGAGGATCGGACACTCTTGTTCCCTTCAATCTAGAGATTGAGAAAACTTGTAAACAGAATAGAAGGAACCAGCGAATTTCAACCTTGATAGAGATGGACGGCGTTCAAAACAACAATGTGCTGAGAGAGGGGTTAGGTGAAAATCAACCTAACCAAGGAATGCCTCGGCGAATACCTATGGATGTCGAGGAGAGAGTTCAAGTCCAGGCAGAAAGAAGCTTGGGAGACTACGTGCTGCCGAGGGTGAACGGAGCACAGACATGTATTAGGCTCCCAGCAATAGGAGCAAATAACTTTGAGATCAAACCGACAATTCTAAGCATGGTGCAGAACACAGTGCAGTTTGGAGGGTTGCCATCAGAGGATCCACATATGCACATAGCTAATTTCTTGGCCGTGTGCAACATTCGAATATCTTGTTATCTTGATGATCTTGTCAGATTGAGGCTCTTTCCCTTCTCACTCAGGGATAGAGCAAAAGTATGGTTGAATTCCTTACCAGCTGATTCGATTTTTACATGGCAAGAGCTGACACAAAAATTTCTAGCAAAATTCTTCCCACCATGCAAAGTAGCAAATTTGAGAGGGGAGTTGAATAATTTCTACCAAGCAGATGGAGAGTCACTATACGAAGCTTGGGAAAGATTCAAGGACTTGCAGAGGAAGTGTCCACCCCACAGTATCGAGTTGTGGAACTTGGTCCACATCTTCTACAATGGGCTGAGCGGGACAACCAGAACAATTATCGATGCAGCAGCAGGTGGTACCTTTATGAGGAAAACAGCCCATGAAGCTCACGATTTACTAGAAGACATGGCCACCAATAACCATGTCACAGAAGATAGACAAATGAATGAAAGGAGAACAGTGGGAGTTCACGAGATAGATGTCATCACTGCCCTGAACGCTCAAGTTGCCCTTTTGACCAAACAGTTGCAGCAACATACAGTATCCGTAAATACAGTGCAGATGCCAAAGAGCTGTGAAACGTGTGGTGGTCCACACACATTCGATAGATGTCCTTTAGCTGATCCTAATAACATGCCAATCGAGCAAGCAGAGTGCCAGGCCGTGGGTAACTATCAGAGGCCCCAAAACAACCCATACTCCAACACATACAATCCAGGGTGGAGGAATCACCCAAACTTTTCATGGAGAGGGCCGGGGCACAGAATCGTGATAGAGGCCAAGACTAAAACCAAGCAGACTAAAATCAGCGGCCATTTACTCAGCCCCGTCTCAACAATTCAACGCGCTATTCAGGCGAAAAGCGACGAGTGAGAGCGACTTTGTTGGCACTCACCAACTCCTGCACCCGGTTCGTGGCGAAACTAGATCCTCGCTCAGAACTTGGAAACACAAGTGGGTCAACTAGCAAAACAATCGAACAGCTGCGAGGTACACCAAGCAACACAAAGATGAATCAGAGAACAATGCCAGCGATGCAGTGAGAAGTGGTAAACAATTGGAGCGGATTCACCTCACCAGAGTTGAAAAAGGCGTAAATAGAGAAAGAGAAGGTGGTTGAAGCTCGCCCGATGGTAGAAAACTCCGCAGAAGGAGTATCGAGAAGATCCTGCTCCCACGCAGATTGCGGAAGGCGGTTGATAAACAATTCTCCAAATTTTTGGAGACATTCAGAAAGCTACATATCAACATACCCTTTATAGAGGCGTTGGAGCAAATGCCCTCTTATTTTAAATTCATGAAGGAGATTTTGGAGAAGAAGAAGAAACTAGCAGAGTATGAGATGGTGGCGCTTACTGAGGAGTGCAGTGCCATCCTGCAGAAGAAGTTGCCCCCTAAACTAAAAGACCCAGAGAGCTTTACATTGCCTTGCACAGTTGGCAAGGTGACATGCAACAAGGCTCTTTGTGATTTAGGGGCAAGTATAAATTTGATGCCGTTGTCGGTGTTTAAACGGTTGGAATTAGGTGAATCCAAACCAACCACGGTGAGCCTGTAACTAGCCGATAAAACAGTGGTGCACCCAAGGGGGAAGATTGAGGACGTGTTTGTTAAAGTAGGAAAATTCTTTTTTCCTGCGGACTTCCTCATTCTCGACATGGAAGAGGATGAAGAGATCCCCATCATATTGGGGAGACCATTCCTGGCGACAGGGAGAGCCCTGATCGATGTAGAAAAAGGAGAGCTGACGTTGAGGGTGGAGAAGGAAGAAATGGTGTTTAAAGTATTTAAACACATTATTGAGCCACCAATCATGAGCTGGTGCTTTGCAATCAGCACCATGAAAACCCCCTGTGAGCCAGTGCAAGCCAAACCAAGGGAGATAAGCCACCAACGCAGGTACGCGATGCCGAACCTCCGCCAAAGCAAGTATGTGCTCCTAAACCTTCCCTTGAAAATAATTTTAAGAAGAGAAGCAGAAGAAGAAAAAGGAAAATGTGGAGAAAATGGATTGGTTGTGGGGTTAATCTACCCCACACTTCTTGAGTTAAAGAATTTGCGTCCGGCTAAAAGACGTTAAAGACAACGTTACTTGGGAGGCAACCCAAGGTATTTTGATATATTTTACTTTAATATAGTTAATTTTTATTAAGAACAGTCTCACGAAGGTAGTGTTTGTGTTGTGATTGACAGGTGTAGGCCAATAAATTAGAGGGCGAAACTAAGAATAGCCCGAATTCCAGAATCGGGTTAGCCAGCGCGCCAGCGAGCAGACGCGCGCTAAAAGAGCAGAAAGGCGCTGAAGATTGCGCCGCGCGCCAGAGCATACGCGCCAAAAATCCGTAAAATTGCTGTCTAGCGCCCGCGCCCAGAAGCAGGCCGCAGAAAGTCCCAAGAAGTTGCAAGAGTCAGCCACACTGCGAAATCCAAAAATTAAAAGACGCCTAAAACCCGATTTTCCCAATTTCAAACCAAAACCTAACCCTTCTTCTCCACAAAACCCACGAAAATCCACACTTTACCCACAAATCCTCCATAAATCAAACCCAAACACAACCAAAACTCTTAAAGTCCCTAAACCCTTAACCATTTCAACCAACAAAACTTCATCCCAGTGCCAAAAATCACCATTAGAAGCAAGAAAACCTTGAAGAACATCGTAAAAAGGTAATCTTCTTCTTTTCGGTAGCTTTCAGTAGTCAAAAGAGGTAGTAGTTTGGAGGAGTGTTGTATTGTGAAGTTGGGTGTTGAAAATGGTTGTGAAAAAGTGAGGAAGAGTATACGCGAGGCGTGGTGTCAGGTAAGCTTCTTAAGTGAAGTTTGGGGGTAATTGGTGTTGTAGGTGTTGATTGGTGAGTGATAGGGTTGGTGAACATTGGTGATACTAAGAAAACGCTGCAAAAAGTGATTTAACTATGTCTGCCAGAAAGAGAAGAGCCTCCACATCCACCTCAGCCCCTCAATACGATGATGCTAGGTTCATTAGCCAACAAGCTCATGAAAGATACAAAAAGCTTAGTACTAGGCCCTTAATCCCTGAAAGGGGAATGGACTATCAAAGGGATTCGCTTGGGGAGGAGGATGTCTATGAGCCCATTCGGGCAATGATTGAAATGATAGGGTGGAAGAGATTTGTAAACCCGGAAAAGATAGTACCAATGAACACAGTGATGGTGCGTGAATTCTATGCTAACTTTCCGGAGAAGGTGGACAATAAATGCTTTGTGAGGGGAAGATATATGCCTGTGACGGCAGAAGCGATAAATGTGTTACTAAAAACAGCAGATGTTGAAGAAAGGGGTGATGACCGAAGCTACTTCAGAACGTGGTCCAGAAACACCAACAACATCGATCGATACCGCCGCAGCAGTACGCGAGCTACCCCGGGCTGCATTTGATATTGCCGAATGGGTCAAGAGGATCGAGTAGGTGCTCAACAAAGCAAGGATTGGGTCAGATTTCGCCGATCGCCTGATTCCATCAACGCACTTTACCAGAGTGCCAGAAGACAGAATCAAATTGATATATGGAATTATGACGGGGAAGACGGTTGATGTGGGGAAGGAAATAGTGCTAAATATTGAAGAGACCAGCAGGTTGGTAACAACAGGTGGGTTAGGACATGACTCACTTATTACAAATTTATGCGCCATAAATGGGGTCCCAACCCTACCCACTGATACTTATGAAAGAAACCAACTGCCTGTGTCATATGAGATAGTGCACGCCTTCCTGCACTCCAAGTCCCCAAAGAAGAAAGTTAAGAGCACCAAGACCACCAAAGAGCAGCAGAGGCCGCCATGAACGAAGATGAGCATGAGATAGAGGCTCAATATGCGACGAAGCGGCCCACCACCACCCACGTAATCGTAACCTTCGCCCATGATGGAGCGCGATCTCGAATCAGATAATGATGATGCAGAGTTTGGACACGGTGATACAAGGACAACAAGAAATGAGGCAGCAAATCAACGAGATGAGTTCCTTGTTCAACCAGTGGTCCATGCACTATCCAATGCCACCGCCGCCGCCACCATTTTAAACCAAGTATGTAAGTGTCGTGTTTCTTTTATTGTCTTTGAGTCTTGCACACATTGGGGACAATGTGTGATTTAAGTTTGGGGGGTGTCTTATTTGTGTCTTATTGTTATAGTATGTTTGAGTCTTTTTGACTGTTTTTGTGTATTTTTGAGTCATATTTTTTTTTCTTTTGAGTCATAATTGTCTGTCAAAGATCTTGCATGCTGTAGTTACTAGAAACACCTAGTGAAGTAAGGGGGAATAATGTAATGAAATTAAAAGAAACTATCCAAACACTTAGGTTAAATATGCCAAAAACTCATGAAATCTGTCTAGTTGGAGTTTCTTGCTTGAATTGTGCATGATAAATGATTAAAACCTATGTGTTATGATTGCTTGCTATTTGAGGCGAAATAGTTAGGATATGCATGTTAGGGAGATGACTCAGGCGTTTCTTTGTTAGTCAATTCTTACCACTCTTTTCTATCACTGACATTAAAAATATCTCTAGTCAGCCCCATTAAGCCTAAAATTGAACTTTTTCCTTTTGACACCCTATATTTCCATATATGTGTCATAAGTAAACATGTGAAATAGATGGAATAGAATGTGTAAAAAAAGAGACAAAAAGAGCAAACAAGATTGATGCACCCCAATAAAAAAGTTATAAGAAATAGGCAAAAGCCTAAGTTTGGGGGTGCTTGTTATTAAAATACACTTCACGCTCTCAAAACAAAAGAGGGGAAAGACAGATTTGAAGTGAAGAAAAGAAATCAAAAGAGAAGGGAAACATTGAAAAGCTAAAGAGCTTATGGTACACAAAAATGAGCCTAAATGCCTATTTTTACCTACCCATGCCTAAGCCTACATTACAACCCTTAAAAGTCCTGAAGATCTCTTAGATGCATATCCATGATTAGTGGAGAATAGCAAGTAAAAATGCCATAGGATTTTTGAAATTAACATGCATGATTCAGTATTTTGACTTCCATTAAGCATGATAAAAATGAGTTTGCGAAATATCTAGCTTAATGTGTTTAGAATGCTAAAATTTCATGCTATATGTTCCTGCATATTATTCTGCTAATCTTCATGTTTTTCTAAGTGATACCAATGCAGCAAAGTGATCAATGTCATTGAGTCCTTTATTTTTCTTTTCCTCGAGTCTTTATTTCTTTCTTTTGATCTTTGCTCGAGGGCGAGCAAAGGTTAAGTTTGGGGGTATTTGATCAGTGTATTTTATATACACTTTTTGAGTCGTTTTTTGTTAGTCTTTTGTCCCTTTTTGTACAAATACGTGTCGTCTTAGGATAGATTTTCTTTCTTTTGAGTCAAATTGGTTGAAATGACTACTTGGCGGAAAAGGAGTGAAAAGAGGGCAAAAGTGGAGGTTCCAGAGCTTAAAAAACGAAAGCGCGAACTGTGCAAAGGCACCGGCTGCCATGCGCTCCACCACAGGCAGGCCAGCGCCCCGACGCCCAATGATGAGAGGCTTGTAGAAGTTCAAGCACCGCGGCGCCTCCAGACAGCAGAGTTGCAGAGCCGCGGCGCCTCATCGTCAGAGAATTTCAGAACTTCCGGCCGCGCGCCAGAGCGTGGCTGGCGCGATGCGGGAAAAATCAGCTTTGACGATTTTTTGGTCAGCCTGGCGGAAACCTTAAGGGCGGTTTTGAGGCTATAAAAAGAGGACCCTAGGCAGTTTTCAAGGGTTCCATTTCTTGCACAAACACAAGACTTCTTGGAGTTGAAGATTGGAGACCATTACTTAGTAATTTCTTTTCTTTCGTTTACTTTATTTCAGTTTTTATGTTGGATATTGAATTAGTTCTTGTCATGTCAATGGCTAGGAACTAATTCCATTATAGGGCTTTCCATGTCAAGTCACTTGAACCTTATTTTATGAGTTAATGCATGTTTATGGTTGTTCTTCTTGTTGTTGAGATTTACCCAATAGTTGCTTTGAATGCTTGATAATTAATTGATCACTAATTATCATTATTTATATGATTTCTAATCAAACTTCGAAAGGAGGAGGTTGTGACTATGCTGTAAGTTGGGTAATCATAAGTCGGATTGGGGATGAAAATACCTCAATTACTTGTGTAGCGTTAATAGGGGTTTAAATACCTAAATTCACGCGAGTTGCGTGATGATTAACAATGTTTTTGTTCTTAATCCTCCTATAGAGTCATCCTTATCACCGAAAGGTAGAAAGGAGCGCTACTGGGGTTGAGTGTTTATATAGCCTTAACGGGAGTATAAAACGAATTAGTAAACCTGTTATCTCCAAAAGAAGAAGAACCATAATTTATTGCATTAATAAGTAATATAAGAGGATAGTTGAGGCGACTTGGAAGCCCTATTTCCATCACTACTGAAGTAAACACATAGTTAATTAGTATTTATAATTGTTAGTTATAATCAACAAACTCAAATGTCGGTTACCAAATAAATAACAAAGGATAGATAATTGGTACTTGAACACTAATCCTTGAGGACGATATTCGGTCTTACCTAGACTATATTACTTGTCACGATAACGTGCACTTGCGTTAAAGTGTGTGCATTAAATCGCGCATCAATAGACTTGCACTTCGTTCGTGAAAAAGTTACGCTAGGCCATGTCAGAGTGTTACATGTTTCATCATCCTATCAGTATGCCGATATTTTTACCAAAGGACTTTCCAGACAATTATTTCTTGACTTCAGATCCAGTCTCAGCGTCCGGCCTCCTCCCGCTCCGACTGAGGGTGTGTGTAAACGTGTATGGTTGTCATTATTGTATCCCTACCCATAACTAGAATATATTTCATATATTGTGTAAATATAATTATGGTAAGATTAGGATTTCTCTTGTGATTAGGTTTAGGATTCCTATTGTATAAGGGATGAATATTGTACACTATATATATTTGATATTAATGAAAAGACTCCTCGAGGGAGATTAATATCATCTAACATTTACAATAAATTAATTAACAAAATATTTGTATAATTCTATTCATGTATTATTAATATCACGTTTTTATTCCATCTGTGTATTGCATAAAATAATATACAATTTCTACTTAAAATCATATTTTATTTATGAGGAAAAGTAAAGTAGTAACCAAACTAGTATTAGGTATAGTGATAATGCAGAAAATTAGTGATTAATCGAAAATTTGGCAGATAATTCATGGAATCAGAGCAGTGTGGTCAACGCACGAATGTTGACTAAGACTTTTGTATATCAAACAATTGAAATTATACACTATGAAAGTTTGAGAAAAGGTCGTGGAGATGAAGGTAAAAAGAGACGTGTCTATTTTCGAGATCCAGTTTGGATTCACGTCGGGGCATTCGACTACTGAAGTCATTCATCTTATTAGGAGGTTGGTAGAGCAGTATAGGAAGTGGAAAAGAGATTTACATATGGTTTTCATCGACCTCGATAAGACATACCGTCTGTTTCTATGGAGATGTTTGGAGGTTAGAGGTGTACCAATGACGTACACTAGAGCGATCAAGGATATGTATGGTGGAGCCAATACCAGGGTACGGACAGTAGAAGGAGACTCGGATCACTTTTCAGTGATGATGAGACTGCATCAGGGATCAACTCTTAGCTCATTCTTATTTGTCTTAGTGATGGATGGATTGACGCGACAAATTGAAGAGGAGGTGACATGGTGTATGTTATTCTTAGATGACATAGTCCTGATTGATGAGATTCGCAGCGGAGTGAACGCTAAGCTGGAGGTTTGGAGACAGACTCTAGAGTCTAAATGGTTCAGACTTAGTAGGACCAAGACAAAATACTTGGAGTGCAAGTTTAGTAACGGGAGCGACCACGAGGCAGGCGTGAAGGTGAGACTTGATACTCGTGTCATTCAAAAGAAACGAAGCTTCAAGTATCTCAGGTCTATTATCCAATGGAATTGAGAGATTGATGACGATGTCACACATCGTATTGGTGTTGGGTGGATGAAATGGAATCTTGTGCGATAAAAATGTACCACCAAAACTTAAAGGCAAGTTCTATAGAATAGTGGTTAGACCGACTATGTTTTATAGGTCTATGTCGTTTGATTTATGAGAGATGTGTTGAATTTCCAAAAAACTTAAGGTACTCCAAAAAAATCAAAATTCAAAGCCAGATGGTGAACATAGAATCTATGAGAGAGATGTGTTGAATTTCCAGTGTTCACACGGATTCGAATCATGAAAACAACCTCTTCCAGAAATGCAGCGTAAAGCTACGTATAATAAATCCTTCTGGTTCGTTCCTTTTCCGGACCCCGCGCATAGCGGAGCGTAGTGGACCGGACTACCTTTTTACATATATAATTTCATGCAAAAACAGGGATGATGATCAATTCAAGGTCAAATTATCAATGATTTCGTAATACCATGACAAGAAACAGACGGTTTGAGTAACAGATTGAAATATACATAAAAGATGGAGACAACGAGGAATTCACAGAAGTTATCGAATTGATCAAAACAGATGCCAATAAAAAATAAAGATATACTTTTAAAACATGAATCAAACATGAAATCACAATCAAAACATGATCAGATAATTCAGGTAAGTAAAGACTTACAGAGATAGCAGAGTGTAGTCTTTTCTTGATCAACAAACAAATCAACTCTGGATAAAGAAAACAAGAACAAAATTTGTGATGAAATTTGAGAGTTTGATGATGTTTTTGGTTTAAAGAAAGATTATTTTTTATTTTTGTGTTTGAGTAAAAAAATAGTGTGTGAAGTGTGAACTGGCAGAAGAGTTGGTTTTATTGAGGAGACTGGAAAGGCAATCTTCGGCAATAAAGAGGAAATTTTGGTTTGTTTCGTGTGTGTGGGGGGAGGTAACGTGGTTGATCTTCATTAGCTTTTACCCAGTCCATCTTTTTTAAGTCAAGTCTCCCTTCGCTTTTCCTAGTAGTTTTCTAATCATTATTTTTGTACTTGGAAATAAAATGGAAAGTTGGAAACCTCGTAGCTTAAGAAATAGGCACATTTTCACCTAAAAAGACAAAGAGCCAGGAGGGATAACAGAACAAAAAAACACTATATATTTATATTAACTTGTTGAAGGATGAATGTAAAAAATGCAGTGAAGAGTAATTAATGAAGAATTATCAGTGAAAATATTTGTGATAACTTTCTTCGATTTTTTTATTCATCAAAATCAATTATAAAATTTGTACCTACTACTATTTATAAAATCATTAAGCTAGCTAAAATATATAATCTAAGCTTGGAGCATTAACTCCCTCTAACTAACTCGTATCAAACTTAAAGTTAGTTGCTAACTTACTAACTAATTATGTACCACCCTTTCATGCATACATGTGGTACAATTCATACAAGCAGTATAGCTATTTCTACACTTCCCTCAACCTGAGGGATGAAACACATCTATCATTCCCAACTTGCAAATCATGTCATCATGCAACTGCTTTCCCGATCCTTTTTTCAATAATCAACTATTTGTTCTCTGCTGTATATATGCTCAGTTCTTATGATGTCTTGTTGTATTATTTCCCTGATAAAGTGACAATCTATTTCGATATGCTTAGTCCTCTCATAGTACATAGGATTAGAAGCAATTTGCAAGACAGCCTTGTTGTCACATTTGAGATCCATAAGCAAGTTCAGTTTAAATCTCAGTTCCTTCAACAATCATTCAAGCCATACCGACTCTGCTATTGTGACTGTGATAGATCTGTACTCAGCCTCAACTGAGCTTCTTGATACACTTTGCTTCTTTGACTTCCAAGAAACCAGAGAAGCTCATATCTTGATACAAAAACCAATAACAAACTTCTTTGATAGTAGTCATGATGCCCAATCAGCATCACAATGTGCTACTATCTTGTTAGACTGCTCACTTGTCATCAAAAGACCCATACCAGGGCAACCCTTTATATATCTAACCACATGTATTGCTGCTTCATAGTGAGAGTTTTGGAGCATGCATGAACTGACTTAAATGTTGTATTGCATATGAAATATTTGGCCTTGTGGTTGTCAGATACAACAATATCCCTATAAGGCTCTGATATATTCCCATATCTTCAATTTTTTCATCATCTTTAATGCCAAATGCCTTATCACACTCTACATTGGTCAATTTTTTATTTGCTCTAAGGGAGTAGAAGCAGGTTTAGCTCCCCCTAGACCACATTCAGAGACCATCTCCAATACATATATTCTTTGGTTCATCAATATCCCTTTAGTTGATCTTGCAAATTCAATCCCAAGGAAGAACCTTAGGCTCCCTAAGTCTTTCATTTTGAAGTTGTGATTCAAAATATCCTTAGCTTTATGAATTAATGACATATTGCTGCCTGTGATGAGTAGATCATCCACATAGACTAGGATAATCACAATATCAGTTTTACACTTCTTGGTAAACAATGAGTAATCTGACTTGATTTGATGAAAACCTGACTGAACACGAGCAGTTGTCAATTTCATGTTCCATTGCCTGCTGGCTTGTTTGAGGTCATATAATGATTCGAGTAGCCTACATACTTTGGACTTTCCCAGGCTATCACATCACCGAGGCAATAACATATACACTACTTTATTTAAATCACCGTGCAAGAAAGCATTTTAAACATCCATTTGAAAAATAGGCCATGAGTACTGAGCAACAATATCAATAAGACATCTATCAGTAGCCATTTTCACCACTAATGAAAATGTGTCATGGTAATCCAAACCCTCCTGTTGTGTGAAGCCCTTTGTAACAAGACTCGCCTTGTATTTTTCAACACTGCCATAAGCTGTATACTTCACTTTGAACACCCATTTGCAGTCTATGGTCTTCTTCCCCGTAGGTAAGTCAACTACATTCCATGTATTATTGTCAGTGAGGGCTTGTAATTCTAAGGTCATGGCTTGTACCCAAGCTGGATCCTGAGCAGTTTGATAAAAAGTAGTAGGTTCATGAATGGCAGAAAAAGTAGTGAGAGAAGACAGATAGGAAGGGGATAAGGAGGTGCAAGATAGAGAAGTTGAGATAAGATGATGAGTGGAAGAAGAAGAGTGGTGTGCATAGTCTGTGATCCAAATATATGGCTGTGTGATCTAGTTAATTTTCTTATAGGAACTGTAGTGGAAGTAGGGGAAGGCAAAGTAGATAAATGAATGAATGATGAATGAGCAATAATAAAAGAGGTAGAAGGTGCAAGGTGGAGACAGTAAAAGATGATGGGAGTAAAGGAAGTAGAGGCAAATGTGACTGAATAAGAGAAGGATGAGTGTCACCATTAGATATAGGAGATGATCCCATGAGAGAAGTAATAGGATCAGGTGAAGAGATGGAAATAGACTGAGGTGAAGAAATTACTTGTTCATTAGAAGTACTAGTAGAAGGGAAAATGGGATCATGTGAATCGTTGGTTGGATAAATGAAAGGCATAAGAGGCAGAAATGTAGACTTAGGATGTTTCAAGGGAAAATTGACTCATGAAAAACTACATCCCTACTAAAAAAATGAATCTGTGGAAATTTTGTACAATTTATAACCCTTCTATGTGTCTGAATATCCCATGAAAATAGATGGAATAGCTTTTGGAGAAAATTTAACTGAATAGTTAGAGGTAGTAGCATAACATAAGCAACTAAATATCCTTATATGAGTTAGTGAAGGAGCAGTAACATGGAAAACCTGAAAAGGTGATTTACCCCCAAAACACTAGATGGTAACCTATTAATGAGATAAATAACAGTAAGGAGATATTCTCCCCAAAACTTTATGTCACGACTCACGACCCGACCTGACGGGCCGCGACTAGGCGCCCTAATGACGCTATTATACTAACATGTCACGTAATCAGACTGACACTAAGGACAATATGAAATTCGGCAGCATAACGCCGCAATCATAACATACGTCTGAATAGGCAAGCCGACAAGACTGCCTTTATACACAAATAACTCTGTCTCCTGAGGAGTCACATCTAAGCAAATATAACAAAGGACGCAAACCGACAAGGCTGCCACTATATACGGAAATATCCCAAAATGAAATACAATAGTACAGCTGAACAAAACATAACTACAATCCTCATATGACCAACCCACATATATATACAACCCACAACTGTCTACAAACCTCTATGATAAGGATAATGACATATGACGGGACAGAGCCCCGTCGTGCCCTTAAATATACATGAATCAAAATAATAGGGTTCTGTACCAAAATGGAAAGCTCTGAATCAAAAGAGCTCTCCAATCAGCTGAACATGAATCCTAGACTGGAGGATCACCAAACTGAGCACCTGTACCTGCGGGCATGAACGCAGCCCCCCCTCCCCCCCTCGAGAAAAGGGGATCAGTACAAAATAATGTACTGAGTATATAAAATATGTAATACTGTAAAGAAGATCATAAGTGGCCAACAGATAACAGGAGACCAGTATAATAATCAGAATCCAAATCCAACTGTGCCGTATACAAATAAGAGTCAGATGTGCCTTATAAAAATGAGAGTCAAGTGAAAACCATGAATGTCTGTCCATATAGTCATCTTATACATATATAAACATATAACGTAATCCGACCCTCTAGTGCGGGACTCGGTGGAATCATATCATAACCCGGCCCATACTGGGACTCGGTGAAGTCATAATATCCTCTATGCATGCATCCTACGTAAGTCGGACCTCTAGTGAGGGACTCGATGAACAATGCAAGACTGTGCACGAACATAAGCCGGCCCGGGACTCGGTGGGGTAAAGTAATAACACTTAGCACGAGTAGTTATCATGAGCAATCATATGCAATTTAAACCATCATTTGACTATCAATGAAATTATTTAGAATAACTTTTTACTGTAAAAATCAAAGGCACATCTCATAACAAATATCATTAGGAATTAAACTGTGTAGAAATCATGTACGTCCGCCGTACGTTCATTTTCCATAATTCATGTCAAAAGAAAGAAGGAAGAGTTTCACATACCTTTTAGTCGAACTAGCCAACTCAATATAAGAACACGTCTCGTCTAATACTT
Organism: Przewalskia tangutica; assembly: GCA_029844215.1. Lineage (NCBI taxonomy): Eukaryota > Viridiplantae > Streptophyta > Magnoliopsida > Solanales > Solanaceae > Przewalskia > Przewalskia tangutica. The sequence continues at coordinate 50,276,733 of CM056727.1, read as the reverse complement.
CAACCTATAATAAAGGATAATACGTTCGTTAATTCTATGATTTCTAACGTAAGTTATAACGAAAGACGACTCTTTTTTTTATAGAAATTCGGGCAACACTTCCCCTATTTATGTGCATATCAACAACTTACAAATAAAGCTAGCAATACGAAATAACAATTACAACGTAAGGATATAACCCCAAACAATCCCAATTACTCCATAAAATCAGCCTCTAACTCGATGCGACAATATCCAACAATTTAAGCAAGTTTTCGGCCAACATCCACAAAACCAATTCTTTTCTTAATTCCTTAGAATTCAATTCATGTTTCAACAATTCCTTATGAACAACTATAATCTAAATATCAAGATTTCCTTCAATTCTAACATGCAATTAGTGACAATAATATAACAACAACACACAACTTCAATGTACACCAAAATAGCTCTAATCTCGGCTATAACAATAACATTACAACAACCACATGCATTTTCTTACTTCCATTTCCTCTTAATCTAAATTCATCTCTTAACACAAGTTAATTTCTTAATTACAACAACATGCAACTTCAATTACACCATAAGAAGAATGATATATTACCTTATATTGTCCAAACAGTCCCTTCTCGGAACTTTATTGTTTCATTGATTTTTCTTCACCAATTTTCCACTTCTTCAACTCCAAAGTAACATGCATGTGTTCTACAATGTTAATCCATCATCCTTACACGTTTTTCTTCCAAAAAACTTGTCCAAAAACTAGAAATTCTTAGCCTAAATCTCGGCAGCAGTGAGGCCAAATTACCTACTGTTTTGGGTGTTGTTTTTGGCTTCTAATTTTGGTGAATCATGTAATCTAAGAAGAGGAAACAAAACTAAAAAATTTGGTAAGGAAGAGGGTTGGTTTCGGCTGGTGGAGGGGGAGAGAAGAGAGGATTTTGCTTTGAATTAGAAATGGGAGAAGATGGAGGCTATTAGGTTTAGTAAGCTTAGTTAAAATCTGAAAATGAATTATTACACGTTGGTCCCTTAAATATTACACTTTGGTCCCTTATTATCTACTTAAATCAATCCCCCAAGTAATAATTTAATCTTAGATCCCACTTCCTTTAATTCCCGAAAGTTTCATAAAGTCTCGTATTCTCATTGTCGTTACTTATATACATTATTAATCCATAACGGGCTATATCTATATAACTATCATTCTATGGAACAAGGAGAAAGACTGACTTGTTAGAGTAAGGAAGCTTTGATTTCCATTGTCACGCCCGTTGTAACCAAAATTCTCTCTGGAATCACATCCTTCATATTCTAACTTCCGGATTAGCATATATAAATATATTTTATATCCAATATTCGAATCTTACTTCCTTAATGATATTCTTAATTATCATCTTAAACTTACGTTTCCTCCTTAGAAACATTCCTCCTCGAATGTTCATAATATGTCTTATGTTCTAGAAATTTCGGCAGAGTCTCCTTTATAACTATGCCTATCCACCTATATTCAGCAAACCAACAGATGCCACTCAGGGCCACAATATAACACACATGCAATTTATCAATTACTATAATCAAATAAGGAGTTGAATTGAATTACCTGGAGGCACAGGAAACAAATGAGGATATTTCTTCTTCATTTCATCCTCTGTCTCCCATGTCATTTCCTCCATATTGTTATTTCGCCACAATACCTTGACGGAAGCCATATCATTCGTCCGTAATTTCCTGACCTGACGATCAAGTATGGCTATGGGACTCTCCTCATACGACAACTCCTATGTCACCTGGACATCATCTACTGGGAAGACTTTGGAAGGATCACCAATACACTTATGCAATATAGATACATGGAAGACTGGGTGTACTGCTTCCAAATCAGATGGTAGATCCAACTCATAGGCAACCTTGCCTATCCTTCGAACGATTTGGTAAGGCCTGATGTACCTTGGGCTAAGCTTCCCTTTCTTACCGAACCTCATCACACCCTTCATGGGTGATACCTTCAAGAATACCCAATCATCAACCTGGAACTCCAAGTGTCGACATCGATTATAAGCATATGACTTCTGTCGACTCTGGGCTGCTAATAATCTCTCCTGAATGAGCTTCACCATATCAACAACTTGCTGAACCAAGTCTGTGCCGATCAACTTAGTCTCACCTACATCAAACCAACCAATAGGTGACCTGCACTTCCTCTCATATAAAGCCTCATACGAGGCCATCTGGATACTAGAGTGGTAGCTGTTGTTATACGCAAACTCAATGAGTGGTAAATGATCATCTCAGCTACCTCTAAAGTCGATAATACATGCTCTCAACATATCCTCTAGTGTCTGAATAATACGCTCTGCCTGCCCATCAGTTTGAGGATGAAATGCTGTGCTGAGACTCATCTGTGTCCCCAATCCCTTCTAGAATGATCTCCAGAAGTTAGCTGTAAACTGAGATCCCCATTCCCATATAATAGATGTGGGAACTCCGTGCAGTCTCACTATCTCCCTGATGTATAGCCTAGCATAATCCTCAGCTGAGTAAGTAGTCCTGACTGAAAGAAAATGGGTTGATTTCGTCAGCCTATCCACCATATAACCCATATGGAATCATACTTTTGCTGAGCGCGAGGCAAGCCAGTAATGAAATCCATATTGATTATTTCCCACTTTCAAGTCGGAATCTCTATCTCCTGCAATAATCCACCAGACTTTTGATGCTCAACCTTAACCTGTTGACAATTCGGGCACTAGGCAACAAACTCTGTTATGTCTCTTTTCATGTCATCCCACCAATACAAGCATCTAAGGTCATGATACATCTTCGTCGACCTTGGATGAATGGAATAACGGGCATTGTGTGCCTCTCCAATAACCTGCTATCGTAGCCTTGTAATATCAGGTACACATAATCTGTCTTCATACCTCAGCACATCATCAAGTGTCACCTCAAATAAAGCCTTCTCCTTTCGGAGAGCTGCATCTCTATACCGTGCCAGAATAGGATCCTCATACTGATGTCTCTTTATCTCTTCTATGATAGAGGACTCAGCAAACTATCGAATAAGAACCCCACTATCACTCGAATCCACCAACCGGACCCCAAGACTAGCTAGCCTGTGTATCTCACGAACCATCTTCTTTCTGTTCGGCTGCACATCCGACAAGCTACCCATAGATCTACGGCTAAGAGCATCTACCACAATATTGGCTTTCCTCGGGTGGTATAAGATATCAACATCATAGTCCTTTAGTAACTCTAGCCACCGTCTCTGACGTAGGTTCAACTCCTTCTACTTAAAGATATATTGAAGACTCTTGTGATCCGTATAAATATCAACATGAACCCCATACAAATAATGTCTCAATATCTTCAGGGCATGAATCACCGCTGCTAGCTCCAAATCATGAGTGGGATAATTATTTTCATGCTTTCTGAGCTGTCGGAAGGCATAACCTATAACTTTGCCATGATGCATCAACACACAACCTAACCCAATACCTGAAGCATCATAATAAATGACATAACCATCCGGTCCCTCAGGAAGAGTCAGAACTGGAGCCGTAGTCAACTTATCCTTTAACAACTGGAAACTGTGCTCACAGACATCGGTCCACTGGAACTTAGCTGCCTTCTGAGTTAGCCTAGTCAAAGGCGCTGAGATCGAGGCAAACTTCTCTACAAACCTCTTGTAATAACCTGCTAGCCCTAGAAAATTATGTACCTCAGTAGGTGTAGTAGGTCTGGGTCAAGTCTTCACTGCCTCAATCTTCTCTGTATCCACCCGAATACCATCAGCTCCGAAAATATGCCCCAAGAATGCCACTGAAGTCAACCAGAATTCACATTTAGAAAACTTGGCATACAACTGCTGGTGCTGGAGGACCCTAAGTACTATCCTCAAATGGTCTTCATGCTCCTACTCTGAACGGGAATAAACTAGGATATCATCAATGAATACAATGATGACCATGTCTAAGAACGACCTGAATACCCGGTTCATCAAATCCATAAATACTGATGGAGCATTGGTCAGTCCAAAAGACATCACCCTAAACTTATAATGTCCATATCGGGTTCTGAATGCTGTCTTTGGAATATATGTCTCCCTTACCCGCACTTGATGATAACCTAACCACAAGTCTATCTTCGAGAAACACTTAGCATCCTGCAACTGGACAAATAAATCATCATTCTTGGGGAGGGGATACATGTTCTTGATGGTTACCTTATTCAGCTGCCTATAATCAATACACATCCGCAGTGATCCATCATTTTTCCTCACAAATAATACCGGTGCTCCCCAGGGAGATATACTAGGCCTAATGAAGCCTTTTTCCAACAAGTCTCTCAGCTGCTCCTTCAACTCCTTCAATTCTGCAGGTGTCATTCTATAAGGAGGAATGGATATAGGTTGGGTACCTGGCAATACATCTATACTAAAATCTACCTCCCGCTCTGGAGGAAGACCTGGAAGATCATCTGGGAATACATCCGGGAACTCACTAACTACCGGGATTGAATGAAGAGTCGGTACCTCTGCTTCCGCATCATGAGCCCGAACCAAATGAAAGATACAACCCTTTCTAACTATCTTCCTTGCCTTGAGGTATGAAATAAACTTATCCCTCGGCGATGTTGTATTCCCTTTCTATTCAATAATCGGCTCACCTGGTAATCTAAACCGAACCAACTTCTCTCTACACTCAACGTTGGCTAAACAAGAAGCCAATCAATCCATACCCATAATAACATTAAAGTCGGTCATATCTAACTCTATCAAATCTGCTGGGGTATGACGACTATATATCACCACCGAACAATTTTTATATACACGCTTAGCTATAACCGAATCTCCTACCGGTGTATCTACCTCAATTGACTCTATCGACTCAGGTTCTATCCCTATTCTACTAGCAACAATAGGGGATATGTAGGACAAGGTGGAACCTGGATCTATCAAAACATATACATCACAGAAAAAGACCGATTGTTTACCTGTAACAACATCTGGTGACGCCTCCTGATCACGTCTACTGGCCAAAGCATATATGCGGTTCGAAGGACCGCCAGAACTAGAAACTCCGCCACGACCTGTTGGTGTCTGAATACCCTACCCGGTGGGACGGATAGCTATGGATGATGACGAACCATCATCCGACCCCGTAGGCCGAGCCATACCACCTGAACCACCCCTGTAGGGACACTCTCTCATCATATGGCCCTGACGGTTGCAAGAGAAACATGCACATGTGGTCGAACGACATTCCCCAACATGAAGCTTACCACACTGAGAGCACCGAGGATAAAGTGGCCTCGACTGAGTAGAACCCCTGTCCCTCTGAGAATATGAAGCCCTAGAGCTCTGACCGGCCCCTGAATACCCTAGACGATCAAATCTCCTACTCGAGGAGCATTCTGTGCTGGCTGTGATGAATATCTAACCTGCTGCTGAGGCTGCCTACCTCGAGACTCACCAGAATAAGCTACCGACCTAGCCCTCTTATGCTGGTCCCTGTCATGACCTATGTCTGGTTGTCGCCCTTTATGTCGGTCCTCAATCCCCTGTGTATATGCCTGGATGCGTGCAATATCTATACACGGCTGAAGAGCCACCACCATACAACCATCGATCAAATAGTGGTCTAGCCCCATCACATAGCGATGCACCATGTCTGTCATATCTGCTACAATAGTGGGTGCGTATCTGGCCAATGAATCAAACTCAAAGTTGTACTCTCTAATCCTCCTATCGCTCTGGCTCAAGTTTAGGAACCTATCAACTCTGGCCCTCCTCATCTCTGGAGGAAGGAAGTGGTCAAGGAAAGCCTCTGCGAACTCGTCCCACATGGCTGGAGGAGCACTCTCGCCCCTAGATAGCTCCCATGACTCATACCAGTTAAGAGCTACGTCACGCAACGATATGATGCCAACATGACAGACTCAGTCTCTGAAACCTTTATCACCCTCAACGTACGCTGTATCTGTCGGATGAACTCATGTGGATCATCCTCAGGCCTTGACCTGAAAAACTCTGGTGGACTACAGCTCAAGAAATCACGGACCCTCAAACTATCTGATCTGGGGTCAACTCCTGGTCCCTGTCTATGGTTCTGCCCTGCCACTAACCTAGTCAGCAGCTGAACTGCATCCCTCATAGCTCTATCATCTACCCCTGGCTGAGGAGCTGGAGGCTCAGGTGCTGGGGTTTCAGAAACTATTGATGCTGCCCCCCTGAAGTGGAGCCTCTGGAGGTGGCGGCGTGCGAGCTTCGTCGGTAGTACGATCTGGCATAGACTGAGTACGGGACCTAGTAACTCTATGAATCCGACTAGTATCCCCTACTGTAGATTTGCCCTTCTGGACCGCTGTCGCTTCCTTCGGAGGCATAGCTGTAAACATATTAAGTCGTCAGAAAGGGATCATCCTAATAAAACAGCTCTATTGCACGATCTAAGAGATAAAAGAATAGAAATCAATCCTAAATGTCCGGCAGCCTATTATGTATAAGTATGGTGCAAAACATACACATACACAAGACTCTAGTAGACACGGTCTGTAGACATTCCGAGGACTAACTGCTCTGATACCACTTTTGTCACGATCCGACCCGATAGGCCGCGACTAGGTGCCCTAATGACGCCATTACACTAACCTGTCACGTAATCAGATTGACACTAAAGACAATATGAAATTCGGCAACATAATGCCACAATCATAACATATGTCCGAATAGGCAAGCCGGCTGCCTTTACACATAAATAATTCTGTCTCCTGAAGAGTCACATTTAATCAAATATAACAAAGGACGCAAGCCGACAAGACTGTCACTATATACGGGAACATCCCAAAATGAAATACAATAGTACAGCTGAACAAAACATAACTACAATCATCATATGACCAACCCACAACTGTCTACAGACATCTATGAGAAGGATAACGACATATGACGGGACATGGCCCCATCGTGCGCCTAAATATACATGAATCAAAATAATAGGGTTCTGTACCAAAATGGTAAAGCTCTGAATCAAAGAAGCTCTCCAATCAGCTGAACAAGAATCCTAGACTGGAGAATCACCAAACTGAGCACTTGTACCTGCGGGCATGAACGCAGCCCCCCCCCCCCAAGAAAAGGGGGTCAGTACGAAATAATGTACTAGTATGTAAAACATGTAATACTGTAAAGAAGATCATAAGTGGCCACCAGATAACAAGAGACCAGTATAATAATCAGAATCCAAATCCAACTGTGCCGTATACAAATAAGAGTCAGTTGTGTCTTATAAAAATGAGAGTCAAGTCAAAACCATGAATGCATGTCCATATAGACTTCATATACATATATAAACATATAACGTAATCCGACCCTCTAGTGCGGGACTCGGTGGAATCATATCATAACCCGGCCCATACTGGGACTCGGTGAAGTCATCATCTCATCTATGCATGCTAACTACGTAAGCCGACCCTCTAGTGAGGGACTCGGTGAACAATGCAAGGTTGTCCACGAACATAAGCCGGCTCGGGACTCGGTGGGGTAAAGTAATAACACTTAGCATGAGTAGATATCATGAGAAACCATATGCAATTTAAACCATCATTTGACTCTCAATGAAATCATTTAGAATAACTTTTTACAGTAAAAATCAAAGTCACATCTCATAACAAATATCATTAGAAATTAAATTGTGTAGAAATCATGTACGTCCGCCGTACATTCATTTTCTATAAATCATGTCAAAAGAAAGAAAAAAAAGTTTCACATACCTTTTAGTCGAACTAGCCAACTCAGTATTAGAACACGTCTCGTCTAATACTTCAATCTATAATAAAGGATAATACGTTCGTCAATTCTATGATTTCTAACGTAAGACGACTTTTTTTATAAGAAATTCGGACAACACTTCCCATATTTATGTGCATATCTACAACTTACAAATCAAGTCAGCAATACCAAATAACAATTACAACGTAAGGATATAACCCCAACCAATCCCAATTACTCCATAAAATCAGCCTCTAACTCGACGCGACAATATCCAACAATTTAAGCAAGTTTTCGGCCAACATCCACAAAACCAATTCTTTTCTTAATTCCTTAGAATCCAATTCATGTTTCAACAATTCCTTATGAACAACTATAATCTAAATATCAAGATTTCCTTCAATTCCAACATGCAATTAGTGACAATAATATAACAACAACACACAACTCCAATGTACACCAAAATAGCTCTAATCTCGGCTATAACAACAACATTACAACAACCACATGCATTTTCTTACTTCCATTTCCTCTTAATCTAAATTCATCTCTTAACACAAGTTAATTTCTTAATTACAACAACATGCAACTTCAATTACACCATAAGAAGAAGGATATATTACCTTATATTGTCCATACAATCCTTTCTCGGAACTTTACTGTTTCATTGATTTTTCTTCACCATTTTTTTCACTTCTTCAACTCCAAAGTGACATGAATGTGTTCTACAATGTTAATCCATCATCCTTACACGTTTTTCTTCCCAAAAACTTGTCAAAAATTGAAAATTCCTTGGCCTAAATCTCGGCAGCAGTGAGGCCGAATTACCCAATATTTCGGGTGTTGTTTTTGGCTTCTAATTTTGGTAAATCTTGTAATCTAAGAAGAGGAAACAAAACTAAAAATTTTGGTAGGGAATAGGGGTGGTTTCGATTGATGGAGGGGGAGAGAAGAGAGGATTTTGCTTTGAATTAGAAATGGGAGAAAATAGAGGCTATTAGGTTTAGTAAGCTTAATTAAAATCTGAAAATCAATTATTACACTTTGGTCCCTTAAATATTACACTTTGGTCCCTTATTGTCTACTTAAATCAATCCCCAAGTAATAATTTAATCTTAGATCCCACTTCATTTAGTTCCCGAAAGTTTCATAAAGCCTCGTATTCTCGTTGTCGTAACGTATATATGTTACTAATCCATAACGGGCTATATCTATATAACTATCATTTTCAATTTTCATTGTCACGCCCGTTGTAACCAAAATTCTCTCCGGAATCACATCCTTCATATTCTAACTTCTGGATTAGCATATATAAATATACTTTATATCCAATATTCTAATCTTATTTCCTTAATGACGTTCTTAATTATCGTCTTAAACATACGAGGTGTAACACTTTAAAGGTGCATAGGCTTGGAATCTGAGTGCTCTGGCAATCTCTAGTGGATGTATGCGCTTTATTTCAACCACCCCATTTTGTTGGTGTGTATGAAGACATGAGCTTTGGTGAACATTACCAAGAGATGTAAATAAGGAGTTACATTGAGTGTTAAAAAATTCTAAGATTTGACTGTCTTAATGAAAACAAAAAAATTATTGTGAATGAAATTGATAAAATTTCTGATAAGAACAATAATATCACTCTTTATTTTCATCAAGTATATCCAAGTCATCCTAGAGAAATCATCTATAATAGTAATGAAGTACTTAAAATCATTGTGAGTAGACTGTCTATAAGGATCCCAATTGTCCATCTGTACAAGCTCAAAAAGGGATATTGACTTCTTAATACTAAGGGGAAATGAGGACCTAGTTTTTCTAGATATAGGATAAAATGTAAATGAAAAAATTCTTTTGTAACTAGATCTTTTATTGTTGGTATCTTGATAAGAACAAAAATAGGTGTATGCCCCAATCTTTGGTGTCATGTAGGATAATGTAGTGGTTGTGTATTGGATAGACAGTGTTGCATAGGACAATGTTGAGTAGGAGAATATTGTAAAGTTGTGAAAGAAGGACTGTGATCTGAGTGTTGTGAAGTTATAGAAGAGATACTATGATCAGAAGAAACATAATTTTGGGATATAGAAGAGAAAACATGAGCCTTAACAAGTGCAGGATGCTTGGTAGGTTGAAGTAGGTATAGCCCATCATTCTCATTACCAATCTTCCTCACTATGTCATTGCATAGGTCCTGGAAGATGCAAAAATTAGGGTAAAAACCAACCATACATTGCAATCCCTTAGTTAGCTAAGCTTAGGTTGTATTGAAATTGAGGAACATATAACATATTTTGCAAAACATCATTGAAAATAGCTCGTGTTCGCATGTGTGTGACATGAGTGGTGTGTCCATTTGGTAAATGAATTTTACTTGTGTTAGGAGAAACATGATTATAATGAAGTTTCTGATTTAAAGTAGAGACAATATGATTACTATCCCCATAATCAATCACCCATGGATGAGTATCATCAACTGTAGTAGAAGAATAGTTTAGTGAAATACCTGTCATGTTGATTGAAGTGTTAGCAAGAGGTGGAGCTTGTGTGAAATTCTGACTAAATATGTTCAAAACCTTTTGATAATGCTCATGAGATAGTTGAGGTGCACCATGCATATTGAAACCTGAGCTAGGAGGTACTGTAGGTCATACATTATTGCTAGAAGGAACATTATTTAAATGAGCAATATCCAGATGTGGTTGTGATGGAGCTACATAATCAACCTGATTATCATTACTCTCAGTATAAAGTGTCTGATTTGCTCTAGGACGAGGCTTGGAATTTCCATGTCTCTGCTTCCCACTACTTTGTTGTTTGTCAAAGAGCTCATTCTTATTATGAATTCTATAATGAGCAGTGTAGTCAATTAGTCTATAACATTACTTTTTAGTGTGGTAAAAAAGCTTGCAATGGTCATAAAATACATTTGAATTTGGCTGATAATGTTGCTATGATTTGTTAGCTTATTGGTGATACATGTTATGTTGCATAAGGCAGTAGGATCACTGATATGCAAATTTGTAGGGGAGCAATTTGTGAGATCATATTCGACTGCATCATTTGACTCTCATATTGTATGATCATACTATAAGCTTGATTCAAGTTTGGACTTGGTACTATCAGTAGGATTTGGCTACGAGACTGAGCATAAGTCTCATTGAGTCCATGAGAAATTGCATCAGTCGTTGTTGTTCAACATGTGATATGTATTCCTTATATTTTTCACAACCACAACCAGGTGTTGGCACTAAGAAGATGTATTCATCTCAAATATTTTTCAGTTATGAAAAGAACTCTGATATAGTACTGGTACCTTATGTCATAGTGTAAAGGCAACGATGTAACTAATAAACTCGAGTGAGATTACACTTGTCAAATCACTCTTTTAGATCAATTTATACACTATGAGCATTAGAAAAATATTGTATACCTCGACCTAATTCTTTTGAAATTGAATTTGTGATCCATGATAAAACAAATACATTGCACCTATCCCATACATACTCCAAATCTCATGTGTATTGATCCTTTCTACACATGCTATCAACAAAATGTATCTTATTCTTAGCAAGTAACGCACCATTCATCGAATTATGCCATGCATTATAGTTTTCAATTCCAGTAAATTGTTCAGGAATTAAGATGCTACCTGATGTATCCGGTGGGTGTAGATATAGAGGACTTCGTAGATGTATGTCGGTGAACTTTTCTGTTACGGGATTTGTTGCTTCAACTTCCGATCCATCACCTAACTCTGTAGTCATCATCATCAATCTCAATCAAGCTTCACCAGATCGTTAATGGCAGAATCAATGAAGAACTAAAAAAGTATGGCAAAATTCACTCTGATATCAATCTCGATGGAGAAGATAAGAAAAGTAAATTTTCTGAGCTCACACACGAATGTCAATCGATCTATGGCTCTGATACCATGTTGAAAAATAAATGTAAGTTCAGAGAAATGGAAATGCAGTGAAGAAGAAGAAATGAAGGATTATAAGTGAAGAGATATTTGTGAGAACTTTCTTCGATTTTCTTATTCACCAAAATCAATTGTAAAATATGTACAAACTACTATTTATAGAATCATTAAGCTAGCTTTAATATATAATTTAAGCTCGGAGCATTAACTCCCTCTAACTAACTCCTAACCAACTTAAAGTTAGTTGCTAACTTACTAACTAATTATGTACCACCCTTTCATGCATACATGTGGTACAAGTCATACAAGAAGTATAGATATTTCTACATAACTCAATGATATATTATACATGTACACAAATTATATCACTTAAGTGTAGCCAATTGATATACTTTTTAATATAATTTAGTGTAAACAACGAGTGTAAGAAATTTTTATTGAAGAAAACAGTAGAGAGGTGCGTATGATTGATGTATCTTGGTTTATGCAAGTCAAAATTGATCTAGTCAATCAATTATTTATGACTCAATTGTTTAAAATTTATTTGGATGAAGTTGGCTGCCCATAGTAAGTTGAAGTGCACACAAGTTAATCCGAATACTACCATTATTAAAAAAAAAGTAAATTGGTTGGATTGAGATGAATAAAGAATGATAAAAAATATTGATCCATGATAAATTTGTTGGAAATTTATCAATGTGGAATAAAGTTTATCCCATTATTTATGACTCGAACAATTGGGGTCCCACACGTCGGAAACGTCTTTTTTACGCACGTTCACACATTGTACCAAAGATCGTATATTTTATTAGTGAAAGAGATATTGGTACGTAAGTAAAGTATTTGAGACATAGAATCAAGGACGGTCATTGGCCAAATGACAAGTGTTCCCAGGAAGAAGTATGCAAAGTGTAAGATGTAATGGCTCGACAAGGGCTCGGCATCGGAGCGCCGTGACGCTAATGGTGCAGCGCCGCGGTGCTAATTTCCGAACAGTGGAGAATCAAAACCCAGAAAGCCAAGAGTCTTTGGCTATTGATATTGATTTAGGAGTATTGAATCTCCATTAATGGCAAAACATTGAATCTCCACTAAGACCATTAATTTGGCATGTGAAAAAACATCCTTGAATGGCAATACATTGAATCTCTACCAATGCCATTAATTTGACATGTGTAAAGTCATCCTTACTGTTAAGTCCATTTTAGGATTGTTTTAGAGTCTATTTTAGGAGTCTTTTAAGTATCTTTTTAGTATTTTTGTGCAGTATTATGCTTTGTGTGTTATTTTCATGATATGAGCGACTTAGGTAAAAAATGGTGAAATTAACATGAAATGGAGGATTTGAAGGATGTAAATGCGCAACCAAGACCCGAACAATCTAGTTAAAGAGGCATGAAGAGCAAGGAAAGAATATGGAAAAATCTGAGCAAAAAACAGCAGGCACCGCGGTGCATGACCAAGAGGGACCGCGGTGCTGATGAACCGCAGCCGAAAAGTATTGAACCGCAGCGTAAAAATTCCAGTAACTGAGGACTAAAATCACCGTCGAAGGCACCGCGACGCAAAATTTCCAGAGGCCTGCCAGTGTTTCGGTTGAATTAGCACCGCGGTGCCTGGCAGCAGCACTGCGGTGCCGACGCGTATTTTCGAGAAAATGTCAACTTTTCAGAAGAATAAAAGAGTTCGAAGCAAGGTTTTCCTCAGATATAAATACCCTAAACTATGTCATTATTGATCATACTTTGTGGAGGTAAAGAAGGAGGCAAGAACAAGATTAAAGACATCTCATTGTTCAAGTTATTTTCTTCCCTTATTTTATTTCAGTTTATGTTGGATTGTAAATTAGTTCTTGACATGACAATGTTTAGTAGCTAATTACTTTAATAGGGTTTTCCGTTGAATCTTCTTGAAACTCTTTCATATAGTCAATGCATAGTTATTGAGTTCTTCTTCAGCATATTAAGATCTATTCAATAATGTTTTGATTGCTTGATAATTAATTGATCACTAATTGTCATAACTTATATGATTTCGAATCGAGATCTGAGAGGGGATATTTGAATATGCTGTAGTTGTTTAGACATAAGTTAAAATCGTGGACGAAAGTACCCCGATACTTGTGTAGTATTAAAGGTTATCGTTCTTAATCCTCCTGTGTGGTAAAATCTCTCATAGAAATATAGAACGTTTTTGCACAAGGTTGAACTTTTATATATCCTAACCGGAATATAGAACATATTCGTTAACCTGCTATCTTAATAAGAAGAAGAATCATTAGCATTGCATTGACTAGATAGTTGAGGAGATTGGAAGCCCGATTTCCTTCATAATTATTTAAAACCCAACGTATCATCACTTTAGTTTATTTTCTGCATATCACTTTAATTATAGTTCTTAGTTATAAAATCAAACAAAATAACGTTAGCCAAATAGATACCATAGATTAGATAATCATTACTTGATAAATCAGTCTCCGTGGATGATAACTTGGTCTTACATATCTTTATTACTTGAACGATACGTACACTTGCGTAAGCATTTAGAAATATCGCAACAAGTTTTTGGCACCGTTGTCAATATCGAATTATCTATTCTTATTTGCAATTTGGTTTTTATTTTCTGACTTTTTAGTATTGTTATTTTAGAACATTTTGTCGTAATCTGTTTGCTTGTTTTTGATCGATTTCAGGAACTTAGTTTATGCGAAGTAGGAGAGGAGCAGACACTCCTATCCCTCTGAACCCTGAGATTGAAAGATTATGCAGACAGAACAGGAAAGACAAGAGAATTGCTGATTCTTTAGTAATGGAGAATCATCAAAACAATAACGTGGGGAATGATGAGTTACCGGCTGTGATGAGATAAGCCTTGCATCCTGCAGAGAGGAGCTTAGGGGACTATGTGATGCCGACAATTACAGGGGTGCAGACTTGCATCAGGCTTTCAGCTGTGGAAGCTAATAATTTTGAAATCAAACTAGCAATCTTGCACATGGTTCAAGGCTCAGTTCAGTTTGGGGGATTACCGTCTGAAGATCCCCATATGCATCTAGCAAACTTCTTGGAGCTATGTGCAACCTTTAAGTACAATTGTTACACCCCGTAATACCAGGGCTACTAATTGAGAATGTGATTAAGGATTTAAGATTTGAATTTTGGAAGGAAAGAATAATTACATTTTCTTAAGGAAAATTTCGGAAAAAATGTGACGACGAGAAAATTATTAACTTGGAGTATAATACTTCTAATTGGATTTATGGACTTAGTATTGGATTATAAGGTATTGGAATTGATAATATGGGGTCCGCCGAGAATTTCACAATTTCGCGGGAACCTTCGAAAAATTATTATATTTTGGACCAATCGGAGGGCGACACGTGGCACCCCTCCACTTGTCTTGCTAAGATGACAACAAATTAGATATTTTGAGAGGGGACAAGTGGACATGGGTCCCACTCCACTTGGCTATACATATCCAAGTCTTGCAAGACTTGGATCACTTTACACTTGGACAAAAAAATAAGCTCTCATCTTCTCCCCTTTAGCTCCATAATTTCGAGAGCCCCTTGGCTAAGAACAACCATTGTTGATCAATTTATTTCTCCAAGATTAAGCCCTTAAACCAAGTGCTAAGCCTAGATTAATATTCTACACGTTTTTACTTGTCTTGGCCGAAAGTTGATGCCAAAACCCTAGGGGTTCCGTCGACTTTTTGGAAGTTAAATTCAAAGAGAAGTTGCTCCTAAGGTTGTAGGGGGTACATATATGTGATTGGAACTTGAAGAAGTGGAGCGAAACGAAAACTGCGCACCAATAAAGACCGGACTATTTTGGGGCGTTTTTGGGCAAAAAATGAGGTAAAAGTCCTTCTTCTTTTAAAGTAATTTGATATTAATTATTGTTATTATGTATGGATGAACTTGTGTTAGAAAAGAATGAATAATAAAAAGTGTTTGAGCCATTTTTGGGGCTAAAACCGATTTGGGACAGATTTGGTGCAAATGGAATTCGTTGGTTATTGTCGTTGTTATCTTCACCTATTGCATGTTATAATGGATTAATATTGTTGTTAATAAGTTGTTATAACTTATGTAGAAGTTTTGGAACTCGAATTGGAATAAAATGGATTAAGGAACGAGTTATCGGGTTGTAGTTGTTGTGGCCGAGAAACTGCCCAAAACTGTTAGACGTTGTTGTTTCGTTTAGTGGACTGTTTTGAGGTATTAAATGCTGGAAATTTAGTTGTTGTTATGCATGTTTAAGTGTAGTAGTTGCTAATGAAAGTCCTAATGGAATAAGGGTGTGGAAAGGCGTTAAAAGGCCTCACATTTTACCCTCGTTATGGTTGGATTGCATCGCTTTTATGGGCTGATTTGTGGGTATTTTGTATAACTGTGGGGCAGAATTTTACACGTCCAGTTAGGCGTGTAATCCCCTTTGGCTAACTGTTGGTTGTGCCTTAAATGTGGCTTGTTGGTTGATGAATACGGGCCTTGGAAAAGGTGGAAAAGTACATAGAAGCAAAGGAAGTGCTGCCCAATTTTCCGTAGAATTAGAGGACCATTATTTGGTATAAGTCCTACACTTGATAGCTTGTAGTTGATAGAAGTGCTATTGTCATTTAGGTTGAAGTACTACGTGTAGCACATTCTACTTGGCTTGTGGAATAGCCAATAAGGTTGAAGTACATTGGAGCGTATTGCTACTTGTCATTTGGGTTAGTCGCCAACGAGGTATGTGAACTTCTTCCTTCCTTTGACATGATTATTTGGTAAGTCTATGTGACTAAATTTTAGTGAGTCTATGTGACTTGATTTGGTAAGTCTATGCGACTTAATTCATTTGAAGTAAGTAAGTCGATTTTGGAAATATATGAGTCTTGATTATGAAAGTATGAGTGACTTAGTCAAAATTGTATAAGTTACGTGAAGTACTTTAAAGTTAAAATATTTGATTTAAAGTTATGAGACTTGATTTCTTTACAAGTTATGAGACTTTATTTTTCAAGATATGAGACTTGATTTCTAAAGTTAAAAGATTTGATTTAAAGTTATGAGACTTGATTTCTTTACAAGTTATGAGACTTTATTTTTCAAGATATGAGACTTGATTTCTAAAGTTAAGAGATTTGATTTAAAGTTATGAGACTTGATTTCTTTACAAGTTATGAGACTTTATTTTTCAAGATATGGGACTTGATTTCTAAAGTTAAGAGATTTGATTTAAAGTTATGAGACTTGATTTCTTTACAAGTTATGAGACTTTATTTTTCAAGATATGGATTACTTGATTTACTTCTAAAGTTAAGAGGCTTGATTTCGAAAGAGTATGTGACTTGAGTTTTAAAAGTATACGTTTATTGATTTAAAGAGAAGGAGTTTTATGATTCTTTTTAAGTATGTATGTACGTAGTATTTTTGGGTTTAGTTTCCCTAATGTTGCAAGAATAAAAGTGTCTTAAGTTCTCTAAAATGAAAGGTTGTTATAATAGCTTTATGGGAGGTTGTTATAACGACTTAAGAAGAAGTGAAAATATGGTTTAAAAATGTTATGTCAGGAAAATCACACCGAGCCTACAAATAGGCCGGATTATGTTATGAGATACACCAAGCCTACAAATACGCCAGATTATGTTATGAGATACACTGAGCCTACACATAGGCCGGATTACGCCATATTACCCCGAGCCTACACATAAGCCGGGTTACGTCATCTTACACCGAGCCCCACAGGCGGGCCGGATTATGCTACATGATTCCACAGTACACCGAGCCCCACAGGCGGGACGGATTATGCTACATGATTCCACAATGCAAGGCCACAGCGGGCGGATTATGCTACATGATTCCACAAGACACCGAGCGGGCGGATTATGCTACATGATTCCACAAGACAAGCCCCCGGGCGGGCGGATTATGCCACATGATTCATCGATGCACCGTGTCTCGCAAATGGGCGAATTACGTTATCACGTATGGATAATCAAAGTAAGCTCCCAAATAAAGTCCTCCATAAAGTAGGATTATGTTATGTAAGATATGTAAGTTATGTGGAAAAACTTGATCGAATTCTTAAGTATGTATGTAAGAATATGATGTTAATTCTTATTGAAAGAAGGAAAAGAATGATTAATGTACGATTGATTTCATGAGTTAAAATGGCACAGTAGGATCGATATTTTAATTTTTATACTTGCCTCTGTCATTCTTTTATCAGCTTATGATCTTGTTTAATGTACTTTATTTCCGCTCCATACTTAGTACTTGTTATCGACCGCTTTAGAAATTTGCGTTCATGTCTGCAGTCTAGGTACACAATTGTGGATCCGCGAGCTTAGGATCCTTGTTGAGATTTTGAGATGGCTCAAGTTCGGAGTTTGTCATTATGGCTAGGTATATTGAAGTGCAGCGGGGCCTTGTCCGTCATAGTTGTTGTCACCTTCTTAGAGTGCAGATTCATATGTGGATTTGGTGGTGTAAGTTGTATTTACATTGTTGTACAGCGTAGACCCTTTCGGGTGATTTATATTTATACGTAAGCCTTTCCGGCTTTGCCTTTGTTTTTAAAAAAAAAGAGTGCTATTTATCTTACGCGGTTTATTTATGTTGTATGGGTAGAAGGGTGCCCAGGTAGGGGCACCAATCATGGGCCCGGGATTTGGGGCGTGACAACAATGGTGTTACTGATGATGTCATTCGGTTGAGACTCTTCCCATTCTCACTCAGGGATAGAGCAAAAAGCCGGTTGAACTCATTACAGGCGAACTCCATTACCACATGGCAAGACTTGGCCCAGAAGTTTCTTGCCAAATTCTTTCCTCCATCCAAAGCAGCAAGGCTCAGAGGAGAATTGAATAACTTTCATCAACTGGAGGGAGAATCATTGTATGATGCATGATAGCGATTTAAAGACTTACAGAGGAAGTGTCCGTATCATGGGATTGAGAAGTGGATGTTAGTCCACATATTCTACAATGGGCTGTGTGGTATAACTCGTACCATTATTGATGCTGCAGCAGGGGGAACGTTCATGAGGAAGAGTTCCAATGAGGCACATGATTTTCTAGAGGATATGACCACAAACAACTATTAGGGGGCCGAGGAAAGATCAGCAAGCAGCAGGAAAATGGTTGGGGTTCATGAGCTAGATGCTATCACTGCGTTGACTGCCCTGGTTGCCACTTTGACAAAATAGTTGCAGCAGAGTACCATGTCCGTTAAAGTTGTTCAGACACCAGTGAGTTGTGAGATTTGTGGGGGTCCTCATACTTTTGATAGGTGCACAACAGTGGACCCAAACTATGTGCCCATGGAGCAGGTTCAGGAAGTGGGTAATTTTCAAAGGCCCCACAACAATCCTTACTCCAACACATATAAACAGGGGTGGAGAAATCACCTCAATTTCTCATGGAGGAGTTACCAAGGGCAAAAATCACAATTTCAGGGCCAATACCAGAACCAACAGTCACAAGAAAAGCCTGATGAGCTAAGAGCAGCACTGTTAACACTCACAAATTCGCAGACCCAGTTCATGACATAGACTAGGTCATCTATCAGAAATTTAGAGGCACATGTGGGACAGCTGGCGAACATGCTGAACAATAGAGAATAAGGAAATCTGCCAGCAATACTGTGGTGAATCCAAGGGAGCAGTGTCAGGAAATAAGCATGAGGAGTGGTAAGCAGTTAGAGCAGGTTGCAGCCCAACCACAAGTGGAGAAGATGATTGATGCAGAGAAAGAAGGGGTTACTGATGACTACCCTATTTTAGAGAAGGCTTCACAAGCAGTCATGAGGGAATACACAGACATAATTCCATACCCTCAAAGACTACAGAAAAAGGCCTTGGATAAGCAGTTTTCAAAATTTTTGGAGGTATTCAAAAAGTTGTATATAAATCTTCCGTTCATTGAAGCCTTGGAGCAAATGCCAGCATATGTGAAGTTTATGAAAAACATCTTTTTTAAAAAGAGGAAGCTGACAGACTATGAGACAGTAGTGCTGACAGAGGAGTGTAGTGCGATCTTACAGAAGAAACTTCCCCTAAGTTGAGAGACCCAGGGAGTTTCACCTTACCTTGCACTATAGGGAATGTGACATGTAAGCAAGCATTGTGTGATTTGGGGGGCAAGTATCAACCTGATGCCCCTCTCTGTGTTTAAAAAACTTGGTTTGGGGGAAGCAACGCCAACCACAGTCAATTTGCAGCTAGCTGATCGCTCTATCGTACATCCTCATGGAATAATTGAAGACATATTGGTGAAAGTGGGCAAATTTATCTTACCTGCTGATTTCTTCATTCTTGATATGGAGGAAGATGAGACTATGCCAATGATCCTTGGGAGACCATTCCTAGCCACAGGGAGAACCCTCATTAATGTTGAAAAGTGGGAGTTAAAGCTCAGAGTCCAAGGTGAGGAGATGGTATTCAAAGTTTGCAGACCAACCCCTGAGCCACAAGTCAATGATAGATGTTTTTCTATTGGGATAGTTGACAAGGGTGTCCCAGAGAAAAGACTCACAAGTACTGATGCTTGTGGGGTACCATTAAAGCAGCGTGAAGAACTTGATGGTAAGACTTCTGAACTCAGCCCAGTGAAAAAAAAGGAGAAGGCGGAGGAAGATGGTAATGAAATGGATATGCGGAGGGGATAGTCTACCCCTTGATTGAGTAAGAAAATGTGTTCGGCTAAAAGACGTTAAAGACATCGCTATTTGGGAGGCAACCCAACATTTTAAATTATGTTAAGTAGTTTTATTATGATTTTCTTGAACAGTCTCACGGTCTTGTGCCACTTGGCTTATGTTTTGATGGCAGATAAAATGGGACTAATTCCGAGAAGCAAGGGATTGAAAACACTGAACATTAGAGAAATTGAATTTTTAGGCTCAGCACCGCGGTGCAGGTATGAAGGACCGCGACCAAAAATTTCCAGTAAGCAGGGAGCGGTCTTTAGTGAATTAGCACCGCGGTGCTTGGCAGCGGGGACCGCGGCCAAAATTTTCCAGTGAGTTCGGTTTTTTAAAGAAGGAATTAGCACCGCGGTGAAGGCCTGAAGGACCGCGGTACCTCTCTGGCAAAAAGTCCCAGTTATTTATCGATGAATTTGCAGCGCGGTGCTAGCCTCACGGACCGCGGTCCCTACGTGAATTCAGAATAAAACCCTAGCCTCCTTTTTCCATTTCCCTCATTCCAAACTCATCCAACCCTCTAAAAATCTCCCACTCTCTCCAAAAAAGCTTTGAAATTCCCTCAAAAACAAACCTCCCACACCCCATTACACTACAAATCTACCACTCTCCCATATACCACCATAAATTCATCACTTGGGTCAAGACATTTGTGAAGAAAAACTTGTCGAAAAGGTAAAATTCATCACTTTTCCTTGCAAATTTTGTGGCTTGTTGTTGTTGGGTGTTGTAGTTAGAGTTGTTACTGACCATTGTTGTCGAGTGTTGTGTGAATTGAGTGTTGATTTGTGGGTGTGTTGTTGGCTGTTGTTGATTTTTGTGGGTGTGTTAGGTTGTTTTTTGTTGTGTTGATTGTTGCCTGTTGTTGAGTTGGTTACTAAGTGTTCGTGAAGAATCATCCGAAAAACAAAGAAAATTCTGCCTAAATTATTCCAACCATACCTAGAAAGAAAAGAATGGCTCCAAAAAGAACAACCAATATGGCCTCTTCTTCTAGATCAGTAGCTCCTGAGTATGACACTACAAGGTTTGCAAACAAGACAACCCAAGACCGTTACGAAAAACTAAGCAGCCACCCCTTAATCCCAGAAAGAGGCATGGAATTTAGACGAGTTCCCTATGATGATGCCTATGAGCCAATTAGAGAAATAATTACCAACAGAAACTAGGAGGAATTTGTTACTACCAATCTTCCGCTTCCCAACATCCCAGTGGTGTGTGACTTCTATGCAAACTTCCCGGAATGGGTAGAGAATAGGTGCTTTGTTCGAGGGAGGTGGGTGCCTGTTGCAGCAGAGAACATAAATGCAGTTTATGGTATGCCTAATGTAATGATTGAAGATGATGAGGAAGAAGATCAGTACACCACTTGGAGCAGGTCAAACAGAATTGATTGGGTTGAGGTGGTAGAAACTTTGAGTGCTCAAGGGGCAAGAGTGACATATAGTGTTTATAATGAGCTACGATCGATGTTTCGTACTCAATTCAACGGGGTGGCTCGAACATGGATATACTTCGTGAGTGCCAGAATTATACCCTCCACACACCTTTCCAAAGTAATAACGGACCGACTCAAGTTGGTGTATGCCTTAATGAGAAGGTTCACTATAGATGTGGGGCGAGCGATTTTTGAAAGCATATAGTACACTTGTCACCTTACGACCACAGATGGCCTAGGACATGGGTCATTGATCACCAAGTTATGTGTTGAATATGGAGTGCCATTCCATGCTAGTGATGCGACGGGTCGGACACAGAGTGCCATCACCCGAAGTCAAGTAAATGGATACCCAGACCCAGTGCCAGTGGTCTATGTTCGAGCACCGGATGTAGAAGAGGGTGTCCAACAACCACCTAGACATCGCCAAAGAGTCATGGAGGAGGAACCTGAGGCAGCTGCCTACAATAAGCCAGAGGAGAGTAGACATCCACCTCCCTTGGCAATTGAGCCTTCATTATCACAGATGGATCAGCTGCTCCGAAATCAAGAGCACATGATGCAGGAGCACCACTACCTGAGACAACAAGGATATTACATCATCCAAACTCAGTGGGAGCGTGACCACCATCAGTATCAATGGGATCAAGAGAGGTACAATTTTGAGTACCAGCGCACCAATGAATTCAATTTCATGTTCAACCAGCTGTCACTATAAGTCCCACTGTCTGAGCCCCATTTTGAAGTACCGCCATGATACCCACCCTTTGAGCCACAAAACCCACCACTACTACCACCTTTTTAAGTCGCATGTGTGTTGTAAGTTTTCTCACATTTGATTTACTTTTCACATTGGGGAAAATGTGTTGAATAAGTTTGGGGGGGGGGGGGGTTGTCAGTTGTGTCTTTTAAATTTTAATATAGGTTGCATATTTTAAATTTTAATATAGGTTGCATCTTTTAAATTGTTTATCTAGTGTCCGTGTCCTTATTTTAGTGTCTTGTGTCAATGAATCAAGTTAAAACCGATAGCCAATGAGATTGAGTGGATAATTATGGTAACATTAGATGAGACCTATAGTCATGAAATGCACAAATCTGTGTGCCTGAGTTACAATAGCCTTTGAGTTTGCTTGTGATGATTAATAATAATGAAGAACTTAGTCATGACTATCTGACTATCTGACTATCTTGTGTTCAGATTGTTGGTTTATGCATAAATGAATTTGGGTTTGAGGAGAGAAGGTGGTAGATTCTACAACTTGCTACTTGAGACGAAATCCTAGATATTGCATGCTTAGGAAAATGATTTAGGTCATCTTTGGACCGTTTGAGCCTTTCAAGTCACCCTTGATTACATTAATCCCTAGTCACATCTTTTGAGCCTAATGAAACCTTTGTTTGTTGATAAACACCCATCCATGAGCCTACTTGAAAAGTTTTACTATCCTTTCACTCCCTTAAATTACCATAGTATAGAAATTTACAAGTTGGGGAATTGAATTCTAGTAAAAAAAAAAGGACTGAAGATTGGGGTTTTATCAAAAAGAAGTGTAAAAGATTGAGAAGTGAATGAAAAAAAATAGATATATAAATCAGCTACCCCCCTCTTGTACATACAATGAAAAACAAGTTTGGGGTGTTGTAGTTTAAAAAAAATAAGAAACAAAGTGAATACAAACTTCTCAATCTAGAAAAGAAGAAAAATGGGGGATTGTAGTACAATATAATGGAATCAAGTTGTGTTTGGTTGGTTCTATGCTTATGGTAATTTTGAGCCTAAATGTCTTTTATCTGCCCAATGCCTAAGCCTAACGATACAACCCATGAAAGTCCTATTGATTTTTAAGCAGGTGTTGTCTACATTAGTGGAGAGTTAGTAAGTGAGAAAGCTATAGAATTTTGGCCTGCTGTTGAAACGAATTTACTTGTGCATAGAATGATATTGAATGCTTGTGTGAGTTGGTAGTCATGTTTAAGTAATCATATGCCTTAATAACCTCAAGCAAGTTTAATGGTTATCTGACTTGGAATTCTAGATAGCAACTTGTGACTAGAAAGTCTTTGAGAATGAGATTGCATGTGTTCATGATCTTCGAGGCAGAAATATTGTGATTGGCTTGATTCATGTTTTAGATTTTGTGTCTTTTTATTTTTAGAGAGTCTAGAGTTCTGTCACGACCCGACCCCGGGGCCGCGACTGGTACCCTACCGGGGTACCCTGTCAGGTATACATCAGAGAATAGCAGCGAAACATACATAACACATAACTTATAAAAAGGTAAACATCACTGGCCAGCCGATAAGGTTGCCTTCCATAAAACATACTTAATCAAAAGTATAGAAGTACAACTTGTTCTTATAGCCCAAAACACATATGTGACCACAGACCTCTAAGGATAACAACCGTATGACAGGCCCCGCCATACCCTGAATGTACAAAATACCTATAAGATCGTGGAATATCCGTACTCAACAAACAAGCTTCCGAGAAATTGAGCTTCGACACCGGTGATCCTAAGAACGAGGATCCACAATCGCTACCACTTACCGCAGATTTAACGCAGCCCCGAGGAAGGGGGTCGATACAATATGTACCAAGTATGTAAAGTTGGAAAATCCGTAATAATGATATCATAAGTCTAAAAGTAAGTGAGTCATGGAAAGACAATCAAAATACCTTTTATTGTGCCTTACTAACAATGAGAGTGACAAGTATATATATAATACTGCATAAAATAGGGGCCTCATGATCAAAACAGGGTACCTCGCCCGTAGTATCAATAAGCACCCCTACTCCTGGGACTATTTCACCTGCATAGGTCATGTGGACCCGCATGAGGTATTCCTCGCATAGGCTGTACCCGCCCGCATGAGACTATTTCACCCGCATAAGCCCATAAGGACTCGCATGAGGTATTCCTCGCATCGTGGGTAGCAAATCCACGGAACAGGTGGTATAACGATCTTGGGGATTTACCTCGGATATACTCTTACAAGCGGATGGTATAACGATCTTGGGACTTACCCTCGGATATACTCTTACTGACCGGCGGATGGTATAACGATCTTGGGGACTTACCCCTCAGATATACTCTTACACTGGAGAAGGTGGTATGACGATCTTGGGGCTTGCCCCTCAGACATACTCTTACCCTGGAGAAAGTGGTATAACGATCTTGGGGCTTTCCCCTCAGATATACTCTTACCCTAGCTCAAACTGTCATCATATCATAATCATAAATAAGTTAAGAAAACTTATAACTTCTTATTAGCCTTGTTCATATACCCTCTCATTTTAGTTTACTTAAGGCACTTAATCATATCTTTAATAAAAGAAAACCGGAAATTTAACCCAAGTACTACATACTTCAACACTTTTAAAAGTGACTCATTTTCATATAAAACCTTTGGGCGATTGATGCCTTAAAATCAATTTGCCTTTCATAAATCAAATCATTTGTCCTTACTTATTTTACTTAGAGTAAATCTCTTCTCATTAACCTCCGATAATAACCTGCAAGGCCCAAAAAGCTGCGCACCTCCGTCGGTGTAGTGGGTATGGGCCAAGTCTTGACTGCCTCAATCTTCGCTGTATCAACCCGAATACCATCGGCCCCGATAATATGTCCTAAGAAAGCCACTGACGCTAACCAGAACTCGCACTTCGAGAACTTGGCATACAACTGCCGGTCTCGGAGGACTCCCAATACCGTCCTCAAATGCTCTGTATGCTCCTGCTCTGTGCGCAAATACACCAAGATATCATCAATGAAAACTATAACGAACATATCCAAGAATGGCCTGAACACCCTATTCATCAAATCCATGAATACTGCTGGGGTGTTGGTCAGCCCGAAAGACATCACCCTGAACTCATAGTGCCCATACCGGGTCCTGAATGCAGTCTTTGGGATATCTATCTCTAACTCGCACTGATGATAACTGCATCGCAGTCTATCTTGAAAACACCTTGCACTCGAATCGGTCAAACAAATCGTCAATCCCGGGAGGGATATCTGTCTTGATAGTTACCTTGTTCACCGTAATCAATACACATACGCAGCGCCCCATCCTTCTTCTTTACAAATAACACCGTGCTCCCGAGGAGAAACACTGCCTAATAAAGCCTTTCTCCAAAGAAATCTTTCACCGGTCCTTCAATTCCTTCAACTCGGGTGCCATCCTGTATGGCGTAATAGATATCGGTCGAGTGTCCGCACCAAATCAATGCAAAACTCAATCTCCTCTCGGGAGGATACCCTAAGCTCGCCCGAAATACGCCCGAAACTCTCTAACGACGAATCGATCAAGGTCCGTACCTCGACCTCGATTTCGAATACCCAACCATATGGTAGATATACCCTTTCCGCACCATCTTCCTAGCCTCGAGGTAAGAAATAAACTTACCTCTCGACGCAAGATTCCCTTCCACTGATAACCACCACGAAACTGGAACCGAACTAATCTCTCTCTACCATACGGGCATAGCAAGATGCTAGCCAATCCATACCCATAATCACATCAAAGTCATATCCAACTCTAACAAGTCGGCCAGAGTCCGACGCATCGCCTATAGTCACCGGGCAAGCCTTATATACCCGCCGCCTACCATCGAATCACCATCGGGCGTAGCCACCTCAAAAGGTCTTATGGACTCGCTCTATCCCTATTCTACCGCAATATGAGGAGATATATAGGACAAGGTAGAACTCGGATCTATCAAAGCATATACACCACAACAAGAAACCAATAATGTACCGTGATTTACATCCGTGACGCCTCCGATCTCGACGGGCCGACATAGCATAGATGCGATTCGAGGACCGCTAGAATCGGGACCCTACCACGACCTGCCGCGCTCATCGCCCGTAAGTACTTCGCCTCCGGCGTCGACCATCAAGACGAAGATCCAAAGAATCGACCGCTGGGTGAACCATAACACTCCGCCGCCGCGGACGGATAATCGCTTCGGGATGGCCATGCCGCCATACGAGTAACAAGCTCCAACCCATACGTAACTCGCCGGATGAGACCTACCGCATCGAACGCACCGAGATGTGGGTGGCCTCGACAGACGGCCTCGCTTCTGAAACCACGAAGTCCTGAGCCCGACCGCTTCCTCGAATAACCCGGCTGATCAGACCTCCTGCCGGAAAACTGAGTAGGAGCACTATGTGCTGGCTGAAAAGTGGACCTAGTTCGCCGAGGCCGCCGCCAAAATCGCCTCGAGACCTGCTGCCCCGCCTCGGGCCGCCTAAATCTAGCCGATCCCGCTCTCTCGCCTCAATCCTCGCATACGCTGCATCTCCGCAATATCCATCCCTGGCTGAAAATCCACTCCCAAGCATGCAGTAATCATATGACGGTCTAACCCCATCACATACCGATGAACCCTGTCTGCCATGTACGCTACAATGGTGTATGCATACCTGGCCAAGGAGTCAAACTCCAGGCTGTACTCTCTGATAGTCCTCACGTCCTGCCTCAAGGTCAAGAATCTATCTACCCGGGCTCTCCTCATCTCAGGAGGTAAGAAGTGATCCAGGAAAGCCTCTATGAACTCCTCCCAAACAGCTGGAAGAGCATCCTCACCTCTCGACAACACCCATGACTCAAACCGGGCCAGCAATATCGCGCAACCGGTAAGAAGCTAGTATAACGGACTCAGTCTCCGAGGCCCTAAGCACCTGCATGGTCCGCTGTAACTGCCGCACAAACTCCTGCGGATCCTCCTCGAAACTCGAACCATAGAACTCGGGTGGATGACATCCTAGGAAATCCCAAATCCGTAAACTGTCGGCTCTAGGGTTGGGCCGCCGCTTCGCCTGCGCGCCGCCACTATCGCCGGCCAAGAATCAACCATTCTCCGTAATCTTCTATACTCACCGGCCGTGGACCGAGGCTCCGCATCGCGTCTCGATGCCGCTTCACGCCTCGAAATCTGATGAGGCTTTCGACGTCGTGGAACTCGCCGCCCTAAACATCATCTTTGGTAAGGACTGGGCCTGTGCCCTCGTGACTCTCCGCGTCCCACTAGCGGACTCTCACCGCTTTGCCCTTCTCGGGCCGCGTTTTACGTGGAGGCATAACTGATACATAAAGGAAAACATCAGAGGAGGTTCAACCTATAACACAGCTCTATTGCACGATCTTAGAGTGAAAGAATGGAAACCAATCCTAAATGTCCTGCAGCCTCCTGATTATAGATGTGGTGCACGACACACCGATAATGAAGACTCTACTAGACACGGTCTGTAGACACTTTCCGAGAACTAACTGCTCTGATACCACTTTAAACCAACCTATCGGTGACCTGCACTTCCTCCCATATAAGGACTCATAAGGCGCCATCTGGATACTAGAATGGTAGCTGTTGTTGTAAGCAAACTCCACAAGAGGTAAATGATCCTCCCAGCTACCCCTGAAATCAATAACACAAGCCCGCAAAGATATCCTCGTTGTTCGGATAGTGCGCTCCGTCCGTCGGTCCGAGGATGAAACGCCAGCATCGAGACTCACCTGGTCCCTAATCCTTCCGGAAAGACCTCCGCAAATTAGCCAGAATCGGGCTCCTATGCGAGATAATCAATACAGGCACTCCGTGCAGTCTCACAATCTCCCTGATATACAGTCTAGCATAATCCTCGGCCGAAAAAGTCATCCGATCGAAGAAAATGGGCTGATTTCACACCGCCGACGATAACCCAAATGGAATCATGCTTCCTCTGAGTGGAAGGTAACCCTGTAATAAAATCCATATTTACCACCTCCCACTTCCAAGTCGGAATATCAATAGCCTGCAACAGCCCACCGGGCTTCTGGTGCTCAACCTTGACCTGCTGGCAATTAGGACACTGCGCTACGAACTCCGCAACGTCCCTCTTCAGGCCATCCCACCAATACACGCATCTGAGGTCATGATACATCTTAGTCGACCCCGGATGAATAGAATAACGAGCACTGTGTGCCTCCTCCGTAATCACGACGAAGTCCCGCTACATCGGAACACACAACCGCCCTCAAATCTTAGAAACCCATCGGCGCTACCTCAAATAGACTCTTCTCCTTCTAGAGAGCTGCATCTCGGTACCGTACCAAAATCGGATCCTCATACTGTCGCCTCTTCACCTCCTCGACGATGGAAGACTCGACAACCTCTCGAATCCGAACTCCATCACTATCAGAATCAACCAAACGAACCCCAAGGCTTGCTAGCTGATGTAACACTCGGACCATATCCTCTTCTCGGTCAGATATCGCATGATTACCCATCGACCGCGACTAAGGGCATCTGCAACTACGTTGGCCTTCCCCGGTGGTATAGAATATCAACATCGTAATCCTTAAGAGCTCCAACCACCGCCTCGCCGCAAGTTCACTCCTCTCGTCAAGATATACCGAGACTTCGTGGTCCGTAAATATCCACATGAACTCCATATAAATAATGTCTCCGCATCTTCAAGGCACGAATCACCGCCGCCAACCTAAGTCATGTGTGGGATAGTTCTTCTCATGCTTCCTAAGCCGCCGAGACGCGTAGTTATAACCTTGTCGTGGCCGCATCGCGACGCATCCAAGCCCGACACCGACGCCACAATAAAACCACGTATCCATCTAAACCTTCCGGAAGAGTAAGAACCGGGCGGTCGCCAACTTCTCCTTTAGCAATCGGAAACTCTCTCACAAGTGTCCGCCCACCGAACACACCGCTTTCCGGGTATCACTGCAAAGGTTGCAGCTGCCCTCGCACTCTCTCCTCGTGTTCTACTCGCAGCCTTTCGCCGCTTGCCCTTCTCGGGCCCGGCCTTACGCGAGGCATAATCGTAACGAAAGAGACTCGTCGAGGGGTTCAACTTATAACATAGATCTAAGGCACGATCTCGAGTGAGAAGAACGGAAACTAATCCTAAATGTCTCGCAGCCTCCCGATTATAGATGTGCACAACACACCGATAATCAAGACTTACTGTATTACACGGTCTCAGACACTTTCCGAGGATTAATCGCTCGATACCACTTTTGTCACGACCGATCCTGCCCGCGATCGTGCCTTACCCGCACCCAAGTAGATATACATCGAGTAACCAATGGAATATAAAAACAAGACATGAAACAATAAAGAGTAAGAACATTCTAACTAAGAAAATATCGCTTTCTGGCATTTAATATATAAAACTAAAAGCAATGCTACATCCTTTACGAACCCCGCCCACAACAAGCATTTGCACTTCTAAGAATGTAAACCACAACTATGACGGACAGTTCCCGCCATACCCCTCGAATGTACAAGTACCTACAATGACAGGGACTATACCAAAGACAAAGCCTCCGAGAAATGGAGCTTTCCAAGAATCAACAGGATCCTAAGAGTGCGGATCGCCAGTTACGCACTTCAACTCGCAGATGAACGCAGCCTCCCGGGCGAGGTCGATAACAGTACCAAGTATGTGAAATCAAAATATCAGAATAAAATCATAGTAGTCTATATAAACCGAGACATATATGATAACCAAACTACAATACACACATGTAGTTAGCCATGTCAAGTCAGGGACTCACGCCCTCTAAGTCATCACTCAAATATAACTATGGGTCTTACGCCCACAACATCAATCATGCCCGTGGAATAACTTCCTCACCGCTTAGCCTACTGTGAATAACACCAAGGAGTACACATGAACACCGTGTCCCACTGTGGTCATAAAATCAGACGGCAAGTGCGGCGCTAACTACCAGATACCAAAGCCGCAGCATCAACTGACCGGGGCAAGTACGAAAGCCAACTACCAGATACCAAAACCGTACCAACAAATCTATATAACCATACCACGGTCGACCCGGCAAGTACGGCGTCGACTACCGATACCTTCCACGCCACGTATGACGAGGCAAGATCAAGACCAACTACCAGATACCAAGCCGTAATCACGAGACTTCGTCACAAAACTGAACGGGGCAAGTACGAAGGCTAACTACCAGATACCAAGCCAAATCAGCCACGACCGGGGCAAGTACGAGAGCCAACTACCAGATACCAAGCCGAATCAGTAAAACCTCATGGAGAGCTAGTCCATGGAATAATAATAATGGAAGCGTACCCGTGGAATCCTCCGTCACGGCCGGTACGTCCAAGTAAGTTCATAATAAATCAGCCGGCCCTCCATCGAGAGACGCGGTGGTATATAAATACAATACTTGCACAACAAAGGCTATCACAACCAACATAGACAAGTTCAACATACTCTTAGACTTTCATTAACATGTAATTTGATTCACCATTTATAAAAACTCAAGTACTCCATTTTATGCCAACAATCCGGGTTTTAACCCCCAAGGTACTACATACTTTAACTCTTTAAAAAGAGTCATTTCTTTCGCAAGAGTCACACGATATAGTATCAAAATAGAGTGACTATCTTTTTAAGTAAACCAAAACAATTTCCATACATTCTTTTTGAACCAGAAAACACTTCAATTTCTCAAGTCTCTATTTTATATAAATCCAGTTCCTTACTTTAGGAAAATTTGTACTTGTTTATAATGATTTTATTAAAGCAGCCATGATCTAGGAAATGTAATACAATTTTGTTTTATCTTAGCTTCTATGCAGATGGAGGTTTCTACTTGTTTTAATATAATTAATTGTCGTTACTTTCTCTTTTATTAACACTGCAGTGGCTTGTTCGATACTTATTCCCATTTTCCGAAATCAATATAACTTATTCCTTTTCCTTTTATTTAGACAAAGTACTCGAAGCAGCCATGATCTAGGAAATGTAATACAATTTTGTCTTATCTTAGCTTATATGCAGATGGAGGTTTCTACTTGTTTTAATATAATATCAATTATTTTTCAAGATAGTTTCCTTTATTAACGCTGCAGTGGGATGTTCGCTATTTATTCTCATTTCCGCAATCAATGTAATATTATTATTCAAAACTAAGTACTCATTACTCACGAATGAGGTTTCACAACTTTCCACGCAATTCAAGTTCTTCACATATCAAATCAAGTCAAATATAAGTCAAGTCTCTTATTCTTTTTTAAAAATCAATAAACCATTCTTTTATCTACATAAAGTTGTTATAATTAACTTCTCATAAAGCCATTATAACACTTTATGTTTTAACCCAACCAAATTCGTTTAGCACACGTACGTCTACCGTACTACCTAGTTTAAAATAATCATGCTAGAAGAGATAGGAAGAGGTTCACATACCTCGCGACGATTAGCAAAACGCTCCAAAGTACTATAACCTTGCTAGCCTTTTTCACCCTTCAAGTAGAATACGCTACTCGTAGTACTTCAACCTATAATGGCCATGAAACGTATATTAACCTCTAGATCTCTTCGTAGGATATTTCTAAGAACAAGTTCCATATCCTACGGAAAATTCGGCAGCACCTCCCCCGTTTCTACTCAATTTCCCCCTTTTCCAAGGCCCGATAACCGTGATTAACCTACTATAATTAAGGTGCAATAATACTGAAATCTAAAGAAGGGGATAACACGCCCAAACGGAACGCGATTAACAATCTCTCCTTCATAACAATAATAACTAAAGAAGGGGATAACACGCCCAAACGGAACGCGATTAACAATCTCTCCTTCATAATAATAATAAGTAAAGAAGGGGATAACACGCCCAAACGGTAACGCGGTTTACTATCTTCCTTCATAATAACAATAAGTAAAAGAAGGGGATAACACGCCCAAACGGTAATGCGGTTTACTATCTCCTTTCATAATAACAATAAGTAAAAGAAGGGGATAACACGCCCAAACGGTAACGCGGTTTACTATCTCCCTTCATAATAACAATAAGTAAAGAAGTCCAAAGTAAAAAGTCCAAAGTAGATACGGTCCTCAAGTTGGGGTCCTTGGCCAACTTTTACAATAATACTTATCCAATTACTTCATCAGTCCATCAACTTATATTCCAATCTTTATATAAGTTATAGTTTCTTTGTTGTTAACTTCTTAGCAAGATCCAAATCTTTCTTTATATCTTATAGTCCATAATATACCTCCAATATATGTATAATATCCATATATACATAATAAATCAACTTCACAAGGAGGTTAAGGTTCATTACCTCAAGATAGCCCAAAAACGTGACTGTCCAGATTTTTAGCTACTGCTTCGTCAGCTGAACTTGCAACGTCTATAACTCTCTACTCCAGTATCCTATCGACGAGTCGTTTATTGCATTGGAAACTAGACTCGACGAAATTCATTTTAGGCTTTTGAAACACCCAAAAACTCCTTATATGCTAGGAGATATTCCCTTCCAAACTTGACTAAAAAAATCTGCCCAAAACAGTTTCGAAAATCTGCCTACTCTCGGCCAAGGGAAGGTTTTTGAGGCTAGGGGTGTGAAATCTTGGTTAATAATCTTCCTAACACATTAAGGAAGAACACTTATAAGTTTAAGAATTTTTGGACAACATTTGGTTAGGGGAGGGGCTGGTTCGACGAGAGCAACATAGAAGGAGGGAGAGGAAATGCTTTTCAAGTCTTGTAATATGTTAAGTGTGGCTGATTTTCATCCACTAAGAGGGTTTATATAGCACAAACAAGGGTTGAGATTAACACATGTGTAAGGTAGAGATCATATGTGAAGGTTCCTTCCCACACTTGTCTTACTAAAGCCATGCAAGACCTTGACCATGCAAGACATGCCCACTAAACTTAGCCAAACTCATCCAAGCTAAGACTAGCCATGCAAGACTTTTGGCCACTTGTCTTGCCTACTTGTCCACTCAATTTCGTCCCACATGGCCCAATCTAGGGGTGACACTTGTCGTCCTCCTATTGGTCCAAAATATTTCATCTCTCGGAACAATTCCATAATCGTAAAAATATTATTGAAAACGTAAAATTTCCTTCACAAGGTTCGGAATAATTTCCGTCGGAAAACAATTCTTTCATTCTTACCCTAATTAGAGTATGATACATTCGTACGTACGTCCTCATATACATACTCCGGAACTACGGGGCATAACATTCTCCCCCCCTTAGAAACATTCGTCCCGAATGTTCCTTCTAAGTCTCAAAACATACCTGTGCCGGTATAGTCTTCCCTCTATACTAACGAAACCAATTATGCCACTCATGGCCACAATACAACGTACGCGCAAAAACTCATATCCGAGCTGACGAAGAATCATCTCTAAAGCGTATACAACACTATTAGCTCCACCCATGGTCCAAAGGATACTTTCTTCACATCCTTACTTATAAAAAGAATACTTCCATCCGCTAACACATCTTCGCCTCTTTTCTTACTCATCGTACTCTCTCGCACACTGAACTGCTCCTAATATACGTATCACATTTCGCTATTGCTTGCTTTTAAAATCTCAGGTTACTATCCTTAACTTGGTCGCCATTAATTGGGAACACTCTGGATGTATTTCGATACTCTTCCGAATCGTAGCAACATGAAAGATCGGACGTCGCTTCCTAAGTCGGACGACAAGCTAACTTATGTGCAACCCGCCTATTCTACAAACGATCTGAAAAGGCCCAAAGTACCTCGGGCTAAGTTTCCCTTGCTTTCCAAATCTCGTCACACCCTTCCGGGGTGGTACCTTCAAAAAGACCCACCGTCAACCTGAACTCCAAGTGTCGACGCCGATTATCCGCGAGACTTCTGTTGACTCTGAGCTGCTAATAACCTTCTCTGGATAAGCTTGGCCTTATCCTCATTCTGCTGAATCAAGTATGGACCAACTATCTGAACCTTGCCAACATCGAACCAATCGACTGGCAACTTATACTTCCGCCCATACAAGGCTTCATAAGGCGCCATTCGAACACTGAAATGGTAGATAATATAATACCTACTCAACACGAGGCAAATAATCCTCACCACTCCCCCGAAATCAAAACACCGGCCCGTAACCTATCCTCAAATATCTGGGTACAACGCGCTATTTGTCCGTCGGCCCGAGGGTGAATGCAATACTGAGACTCACCTGAGTTCCTAACCTCGCCTGGTAAAACTTCCAAAAAACAGAAAAAACCGTAAACTGGGCTCCACTGCCTGTCATAAAATAAAAGTAGGAACCCCGTGCAGCCTTACAACCTTCCTGATATAAAACATCTTGCATAACCCTCCGCCGAGTAAACTAGCCCCGATCGAAAGACAAGATGGCTGACCATCGCCCGACCATCGGGTCGAACGCATCCACGAACTCGCACGATGGTTACCTAAACTCGGGCCTAACACCTCAGGATCCTATCACCTAGCGGGACTACCTCAAACCGACCCCACCTTATCCGGCCGCGGTTAACCCGCACCGCCTCACCAAACTCTCTCGTTCCCTGATCCAGAACAATCTTACTAATTCACGTCATGAAAGCTACCACTTCCATCTCAAACTACCCATGGATTTATCACATGAATACACCCCACGTATACAATGTATCTCGACAAGGATCAAAACGTAAAGTCTTTTACTTAAGTCAGCATTACATCTAAAGTCTCAACTGTTATAATTTCTAAGGTTCGCAATTTACATGTCCTCAAACTTACCTTCTTAACTACCCGCGTTTTCCAATCACAATTAACACAATGTTATCCGAACATAATACTTAAAATATAATCATCCTATTACGCATACTAGTCTCTAGAGGGTTAAGGATATACCTGCAACTACTGCTTCACTTCCCTTTGTCGCTCTTAATCAAAATTCTGCTCTGCTGGGCGCATATTTATAGAAGGTGATGAACCACCATCGATCCCGGCGTCGAGTCGTAACATCCGCGCCACCTCTGGTTGGACAATTTCTTGCAAAATGGCCCTGCTGGCCGCAAGCATAACAAGCTGTCGAAGTAGTACGACACTCCCCACAATGACACCTACCACACCGAACACACCGAGGTGGGGGTGGCCTCCTCTGGCTAACACCCCTTCCTCTCCGAACCATCAATCCAGAATCGACCGTGGTGAGTTATCCCACCTGCTTCTCCTTTCTAGGACATTCTCTCTCACATGGCCCCGACCGCAGTAAAACAGCATTAGTAAAAGACGATATTTCCGAATGACGCCACCACATAGTGAACACCGAGGAAAATCGACCGGGCCTAGAACCTATGTAAATCGGAACCAAAACCTCGAGCTCGACCAACTCCTCGCATACTCCGAACGCCCCAAGCTCGCGAGGACTACTCAGATCGGGCGGAGGGGCATAACTAGTCTTCGCCGAGGCTGTCAGACGCGGCAATGTCCATGCTCGATCAAGAGCTACTCTTGTACACCCTTTTACTAGATAATCGTCTAGGCCCGTGATATATCGATGCACTCTATACTCTCTGTTTGCTAAAAATCCTAGCTAGTAACAGGTCCCTCCCTTTGTAATCCATATTCTCTGTTCCCGGTCGTGGAACTGAAGGCTTATATATCATGACCGCAGTAGGAATCGCCGCCGCATTAAACTCGCTGGGTCGGCGACGCCGTGGAACTCGCCGCCCGGGTATCACTGCAAAGGTTGGGCCTGTGCCCTCGTACTCCTCTGTGTTCTACTCGAAGTTCCTTTTGCTGCCTTGCCCTTCTGGGCCCGGGTTGCCTTACGTGGAGGCATAACTGGTAACGAAAGAGACTCGTCAGAGGGGTTCAACTTATAACATAACTCTAAGGCACGATCTCAGAGTGAGAAGAACGGAAACCAATCCTAAATGTCCTGCAGCCTCCTGATTATAGATGTGGTGCACAACACACCGATAATCAAGACTCTACTAGACACGGTCTGTAGACACTTTCCGAGGATTAACTGCTCTGATACCACTTTTGTCACGACCCGATCCCGGGCCCGCGACTGGTGCCTTACCCGGGCACCCAAGTAGATATACATCAGAGTAACCAGCGGAATATAAAAACAAGACATGAAACAATAAAGAGTAAGAATAAATCAACTAAGAAAATGTCGCTTTCTGCACGTATATATAAACTAAAACTTGAATAGCTACATCCTTTACAACCCCGCCCACAACAAGATTACATGCACCTCTAAGAATGTAACCACAACTATGACGGACAGGCTCGCCATACCTCGAATGTACAAGTACCTACAATGACAGGACTATACCAAAGACAAAGACTCGAGAAATGGAGCTTTCCAAGAACCGAACAGGATCCTAAGAGCGGATCGCCAGTTACGCACTCAACTCGCGGCATGAACGCACTTCGGGCGAGGTCGATAACAGTACCAAGTATGTGAAATCAAAATATGTAAATAAAATCATAGTAGTATATAAAATCGAGACATATATGATAACCAAACTACGGTACACAATATGTAAGCAGTCATGTCAAGTCAGGGACTCACGCCCTCGAAGTCATCACTCAAATATAACTATGGGTCTTACGCCCACAACATCAATCATGCCCGTGGAATAACTTCTCACCGCCAGCCTACTGTGAATAACACCAAGGAGTACACATGAACACCAGGTCCCACCTGTGTCATAAAATCGTACGGGGCAAGTACGAAGGCTAACTATCAGATACCAAAGCCGCGTCATCAACTGACCGGGGCAAGTACGAAAGCCAACTATCAGATACCAAAACCGTACCAACAAATCTATATAACCATACCACGAAGCTGACCCGGGGCAAGTACGAAGGCCGACTACCAGATACCTTCCACGCCACGTAGCTGACGGAGGCAAGTACGAAGACCAACTACCAGATACCAAGCCGTAATCACGAGACTTCGTCACAAAACTGAACGGGGCAAGTACGAAGGCTAACTACCAGATACTGTCGAATCAGCCACGACCAGGCAAGTACGAGCCAATTACGATACTGCCGACCAGAAACCTCATGGAGAGCTAGTCCATGGAATAATAATAATGGAAGCGTACCCGTGGAATCCTCCGTCACGGCCGGTACGTCCAAGTAAGTTCATAACAAATCAGTCGGCCCTCCATCGAGAGACGCGGTGGTATAGAAATACAATACTTGCACAACAAAGGCTATCACAACCAGCATAGACAAGTTCAACATACTCTTAGACTTTCATTAACATGTAATTTGATTCACCATTTATAAAAACTCAAGTACTCCATTTTATGCCAACAATCCGGGTTTTAACCCCCAAGGTACTACATACTTTAACTCTTTAAAAAGAGTCATTTCTTTCGCAAGAGTCACACGATACCCGTAGTATCAAAATAGAGTGACTATCTTTTTAAGTAAACCAAAACAATTTCCATACCTTCTTTTTGAACCAGAAAACACTTCAATTTCTCAAGTCTCTCTTTTATATAAATCCAGTTCCTTACTTTAGGAAAATTTGTACTTGTTTATAATGATCTTATTAAAGCAGCCATAATCTCGGAAATGTAATACAATTTTGTCTTATCTTAGCTTCTATGCAGATGGAGGTTTCTACTTGTTTTAATATAATTAATTGTCGTTACTTTCTCTTTTATTAACGTTGCAGTGGCTTGTTCGATACTTATTCCCATTTTCCGAAATCAATATAACTTATTCCTTTTCCTTTTATTTAGACAAAGTACTCGAAGCAGTCATGATCTAGGAAATGTAATACAATTTTGTCTTATCTTAGCTTCTATGCAGATGGAGGTTTCTACTTGTTTTAATATAATATCAATTATTTGTCAACATAGTTTCCTTTATTAACCTGCAGTGGGATGTTCGATATTTATTCTCATTTCCGCAATCAATGTAATATTATTATTCCAAACTAAGTACTCATTACTCACGAATGAGGTTTCACAACTTTCCACACAATTCAAGTTCTTCACATATCAAATCAAGTCAAATATAAGTCAAGTCTCTTATTCTTTTTTAAAAATCAATAAACCATTCTTTTATCTACATAAAATTGTTATAATTAACTTCCCATAAAGCCATTATAACACTTTATGTTTTAACCCAACCAAATTCGTTTAGCACACGTACGTCTATCGTACTACATAGTTTAAAATAATCATGCTAGAAGAGATAGGAAGAGGTTCACATACCTCGCGACGATTATCGACAATTAGCAAAACGCTCCAAAGTACTATAACCTTGCTAGCCTTTTCCACCCTTCAAGTAGAATACGCTACTCGTAGTACTTCAACCTATAATGGCCATGAAACGTATATTAACCTCTAGATCTCTTCGTAGGATATTTCTAAGAACAAGTTCCATATCCTACGGAAAATTCGGCAGCACCTCCCCCGTTTCTACTCAATTTCCCCCCTTTTCCAAGGCCCGATAATCGTGATTAACCTACTATAATTAAGGTGCAATAATACTGAAATCTAAAGAAGGGGATAACACGCCCAAACGAAACGCGATTAACAATCTCTCCTTCATAACAATAATAACTAAAGAAGGGGATAACACGCCCAAACGGAACGCGATTAACAATCTTTCCTTCATAATAATAATAAGTAAAGAAGGGGATAACACGCCCAAACGGTAACGCGGTTTACTATCTCCCTTCATAATAACAATAAGTAAAAGAAGGGGATAACACGCCCAAACGGTAACGCGGTTTACTATCTCCCTTCATAATAACAATAAGTAAAAGAAGGGGATAACACGCCCAAACGGTAACGCAGTTTACTATCTCCCTTCATAATAACAATAAGTAAAGAAGTCCAAAGTAAAAATTCCAAAGTAGATACGGTCCTTAAGTTGGGGTCCTTAGCCAACTTTTACAATAATACTTATCCAATTACTTCATTAGTCCTTCAACTTATATTCCAATCTTTATATAAGTTATAGTTTCTTTGTTGTTAACTTCTTAGCAAGATCCAAATCTTTCTTTATATCTTATAATCCATAATATACCTCCAATATATGTATAATATCCATATATACATAATAAATCAACTTCACAAGGAGGTTAAAGTTCATTACCTCAAGATAGCCCAAAAACGTGAATGTCCAGATTTTTAGCTACTGATTCGTCAGCTGAACTTGCAACGTCTATAACTCTCTACTCCAGTATCCTATCGACGATTGGTTTATTGCATTGGAAACTAGACTCGACGAACTTCATTTTAGGCTTTTGAAATACCCAAAAACTCCTTATATGCTAGGAGATATTCCCTTCCAAACTTGACTAAAAAAATCTGCCCAAAACAGTTTCGAAAATATGCCTACTCTCGGCCAAGGGAAGGTTTTTGAGGCTAGGGTTGTGAAATCTTGTCTAAATCTTGGTTAATAATCTTCCTAACACATTAAGGAAGAACACTTATAAGTTTAAGAATTTTTGGACAACATTTGGTTAGGGGAGGGGCTGGTTCGACGAGAGCAACATAGAAGGAGGGAGAAAAAATGTTTTTCAAGTCTTGTAATATGTTAAGTGTGGCTGATTTTCATCCACTAAGGTGGTTTATATAGC
This sequence comes from Przewalskia tangutica, assembly GCA_029844215.1. Lineage (NCBI taxonomy): Eukaryota > Viridiplantae > Streptophyta > Magnoliopsida > Solanales > Solanaceae > Przewalskia > Przewalskia tangutica. Next base: position 50,236,551 of record CM056727.1, on the reverse strand, counting down.
ACAACCAAGGGTTGAGATTAACACATGTGTAAGGTAGAGATCATATGTGATGGTTCCTTCTCACACTTGTCTTACTAAAGCCATGCAAGACCTTGACCATGCAAGACTTGCCCACTAAACTTAGCCAAACTCATCCAAGCCAAGACTAGCCATGCAAGACTTTTGGCCACTTGTCTTGCCTACTTGTCCACTCAATTTCGTCCCACATGGCCCAATCTAGGGGTGACACTTGTCGCCCTCCTATTGGTCCAAAATATTTCATCTCTCGGAACAATTCCATAATCGTAAAAATATTATTGAAAACGTAAAATTTCCTTCACAAGGTTCGGAATAATTTCCGTCGGAAAACAATTCTTTCATTCTTACCCTAATTAGGGCGTATACATTCGTACGTACGTCTTCATATACATACTCCGGAAACTACGGCATAACATACTGTCGCGCGCCGATGCGGTGGGCAGCAGCCGATATCTTGGCCGAGCGCGCAGGCCAGACGCGGAAGTTAGTCGGCCGAGTTCCGAGTCGCCGCAGGTTTCGCGCGGCGTCGCGGCGCCAAGGCGGCATTTCTGGCGGAAAAACTTAGGAAAAATCAGATTTTTCTTTTAAAAGACCTTGGGAGGGTGACAAGTGTCCCCCCCATCTGATTTCTTGCATGCCTTATATTGACCAAGTCTTCAAGAATTGGTCATCTTTCAAATCTCTCTCTCTCTCTCTATGCTTAGCTCTCACTTCTCTCTAAAATTCCAAGAGGAATTCAAGCCTAAGAAAAAATCTGAAAAGTTAAGAACAAGAAGGAAGCTTGTGGCTGACTTGTTGGTGTTATTGTGGTGGTGTTCTTGGAAAGGAGGCTAGCAAAATTGTTGGAATAAGTTTGGATAAAGCTTTAAGGTAACATTTCTTCTCTTGTGGTTAGTTATTAATGTTGCATGTGAAGAAGAAGGGATGTGTAGTAGTAAATAATTCACTTAGAATCCTTGCATGTAAGAAATGCGGTAGACGTACAAGATTTGGTATTCTTACTTGTTTTAAGTATATAAAGACTTGTTTCGTTTTAAGAATGTATAAGTCCCTTGGTTAGGGGAAAAATATAATTTTACTAAAGTGTAGGGTTAATATAACAACTTTATGGGAAGTTGGTTTATTAACTTTATAAAAGGTTAATGAGAAGAGATTTACTCTAAGTAAAATAAGTAAGGACAAATGATTTGATTTATGAAAGGCAAATTGATTTTAAGGCATCAATCGCCCAAAGGTTTTATATGAAAAGGAGTCACTTTTAAAAGAGTTGAAGTATGTAGTACTTGGGTTAAATTTCCGGTTTTCTTTTATTAAAGATATGATTAAGTGCCTTAAGTAAACTAAAATGAGAGGGTATATGAACAAGGCTAATAAGAAGTTATAAGTTTTCTTAACTTATTTATGATTATGATATGATGACAGTTTGAGCTAGGGTAAGAGTATATCTGAGGGGCAAGCCCCAAGATCGTTATACCATCTTCTCCAGGGTAAGAGTATGTCTTAGGGGCAAGCCCCAAGATCGTTATACCACCTTCTCCAGGGTAAGAGTATGTCTGAGGGGCAAGCCCCAAGATCGTCATACCACCTTCTCTAGTGTAAGAGTATATCTGAGGGGTAAGTCCCCAAGATCGTTATACCATCTGCTTCAGTGTAAGAGTATATCTGAGGGGTAAGTCCCCAAGATCGTTATACCATCCGCCTGTGGTAAGAGTATATCCGGCGGGTAAGTCCCCAAGATCGTTATACCACCTGCTCTTGGATTTGCTACCCACGACGCGGCGAATACCTCACGCGAGTCCTTATGGGCTTACGCGGTGAAATAGTCCCACGCGCGGGTACATCTTATGCGAGGAATACCTCACGCGGTCCACAGACCTACGCGGTGAAATAGTCCCGAGAGTAGGGTGCTTATTGATACTACGCGAGGTACTCGCTTTGATCATGAGGCCCCTATTTTATGCAGTATTATATATATACTTGTCATTCTCATTGTTAGTAAGGCACAGTAAAAGGTATTTTGATTGTCTTCCATGACTCCAGCTTACTTTTAGACTTATGATATCATTATTACAGTATTTTCCAGCTTTACATACTTGGTACATATTGTGTAATTCCCTTCCTGGGCCGCTCATGCCGCAGTAAGTGGTAAGATCAGGATCCTCGCTCTTAGGATCACTGTTCGGTGTCGAGCTCCATTTCCATGGAAGCTTGTTTGTTGGTACGGATATTCCACGACGCTATAGGTATTTTGTACATTCGTGGTATGGCGGGCCCCGTCCCGCCACGCTTGTTATCCTTAGTGCGTGGTCACATATGTGTTTTGGGCTATAAGAACAAGTTGTACTTCTATACTTTTGATTAAGTATGTTTTATAGGCGCACTTATCTACCGCCTGATGTTTACCTTTTATAAGTTATGTGTTATGTATGTTCACCGCTATTCTCTGATGTATACTGACAGGTACCGGTAGGTACCGCCCTGGCCTGTCGTCGTGACAAGTTCTTTACTCGAGGGCGAGTAAAGTTTAAGTTTGGGGTGTTTGTTAAGTCTATTTTAGGATTGTTTTAGAGTCTATTGTAGGAGTCTTTTAAGTGTCTTTTTAGTGTTTTTGTGCAGTATTATGTTTTGTTTGTGTTGTTTTCAGGATATGAGCGACTTAGGTGGAAAAGGGTGAAATTAACATGAAATGACAGATTTGAAGGATGTAAATGCGCAACCAAGCCCCGAACAATCTAGTTAAAGAGGCATGAAGAGCAAGGAAAGAATCTGGAAAAATCTGAGCGAAAAGCAGCAGGCACCGCGGTGCATGACCAACATAACACACCATAAAGAGATCAGATTTTTCTGACAGCAATTCTTCTCTTAGTAATCTTCTATATTCATGTTCTTTGTTAGATCATTTGTGTAGGCTTTGCACATTTGATAGTTTACTATTTTATCTTGGGAGACTATTGTCCGATAACGTAAAAATCGATATACAAGATAATCTTATCTTAAAGACAGAGAGCCATCTCTCGACTCAGTCGGTGGTGTTGTGATTTTCTCATTCGTTGTTAAGTGTTTCAGGTTTGATATTGCTATCAAAGAACTCTAACCAAGTCAGATTCCCAGTGGACATACAAGCCACAGTTGCAGCAGTTCATTCTCTTGTATTTCTGAATACAAAATTCAGAATTGGAGTTCTAGTTCAAGATTGACAAAGAATGAAAACTCATTATTGTAATCTTTGAAGTTTATCCTTTCGATCACTGTAATAGCTATTTACTATTTCCATATCATTTCTCCAATAATTTTAAGATAAGATTGTATTAGTGCTTAGTGAAAATGACTGGACAAGAACAATCGTTTCTGGATCTGTTGCTGCTACTCAAGGCAATGCTTCTGCCTTTCCTACTGCTACCTAAGGGACAACCAATGGCTTTTCTACGACTCAAGGGAATATCAGAATCCCTCCACCTGTCGGGTTTCACCATGAATGACCTAAAAAGTTCACGGGCATTGATTTCAAAAGATGGCAACAAAAATGTTATTTTCCTAACCGTGATGGGAGTGGCACGCTGTGTCACAGAAGACCCTCCTAAATAGGAGATGGTGCGGACCCTCAGCCTATAGATACGACTGAAGGGGGCTAAGGTTTCCAAGCTCACCTGAAAATGACTCTTAATACATGGACTCATAATGATTTCATGTGTAAGAACTATATCCGGAACTGTTTGTCAGCTCCGCTTTACAAGGTGTATTGCACCGTAGGCACTACCAAAGAGTTATGGGAGACTTTCAGAAGAAGTACAACGCACAGGATGCAGGTACAAAGAAATTCATCGTTGGAAAATTCTTGAAATTTCAAATGGTGGATAGCAAGACAGTGATGTCTCAACTCCAGAAATTCCAAATGATTCTACATTGCCTGGATTTGGAGGGTATGAAACCAAATGAGCAGTTTTTGGTTGCATCACTGATTGAAAAATTGCCTCCCTCGTGGAGTGAGTTTATGAGTTACTTAAAACTCAAAACAAAGGAAATGACCTTTGAAGATCTTATTATCAAACTCCAAATTCAGGAAGATAATAAGAAATCCTTGCCTAAGGGAAAACAAGTACACACTTATTGACGATATGATTGAGGAGTTTCTGCGGTGGTGCTAGAAACAAACCTTGTAGAGAATCCTAAGCAATGGTGGATGGACACGGGTGCTACCCATCATATATGTTCCGATAGAGATGTCTTCTCCACGTATACATCAGTTACAGACAAAAAGATGTTCATGGGTAACAATGCTTCCTCTAACGTGCTGGGGGTAGGAAAGGTAGTCCTCAAGATGACTTTTAGCAAGAAGTTAACTCTAAAGGAGGTGATGTATGTCCCTGCACAGAAGAAATCAATTATAGACACTAATACAATTAGATCCGCTCTTCATAGACAAACTTGGGATTTGCGATCTCAGGTAAGATCGGTTCAGGATACTACTTGCTGAGTCCTCGCTTGCCTCTGACTCTGATCCCGGGAGTTGCTTTCAGCTATTCCTGATAATCATTTTCTTGTTCTATCAAGAGGGTGCTATTTCTCCTTTCTTTTTTTCTTTTTATATCTTGTATTGGTTAATGCTGGTTTTAGGCTAGTATTTGAGTCAAATAAATTTGTAATCACCAAAAATGAAACCTTTGTAGGAAAGGGGCTTCGTCTGTGAAGTCATCTTCAAGGTTAATACCATGTAAGTCATACGTTCAAGCAATAAAAGTGAATCTTCTTCTTACATGCTTGAGTCTTCTAATTTATGGCATTATAGATTAGGACATATGAGCTACAAATCCATCCAAAGATGGTAAAGTTGGAGTTGTTGCCGTCTATCGACGTAAACCCTCAACATAAGTGTGAGTTGTGCGTAGAGGCAAAACCCACTAAGACTCTACTTATATCCATCGAAATGGATATTGTTCCTCTAGAACTTATTCACAAAGATATATGTGATTTGAAGTTTGGACAAACTAGAGGAGGGAAAAGTACTTTGTGATATTTATAGATGACAACACAAGGTATTGTTACCTTTATGTGTTGAAAAGTAAGGATGAAGTCTTTGAAGAGTTCAAACGCTCCAAAGCAGAAGTTGAAAGCCAACTAAGCGTGCAGATTAAAACAATTTGTAGTGATATAGGGGGAGAATATGTAGCGTCATTTGAGGAATATTGTGCACAATCGGGCATTGTTCATCAAACGACGACTCCATACTCACCTCAGTCGAACGGTGTCGTTGAATGCAAGAACCGTACATTGAAGGAAATGATAAATGCATTGCTCATCAATTCCGGTATTCCCCAAAACATGTAGAAAAGAATTGTCCTTACCGCTAATACGATTCTTAATAGAGTCCCACATAAGAGTAAGGACAAAACTCCATATGAGTCATGGAAGGAAAATAAACCCACCTACAAATACGTGAAGGTGTGGGGTTGTTTGACAAATGTTGAAGTACCTAAGACAAAGCAAGTCAAGATTGGACCTAAGACTATAGATTGTATTTTCATCGGATATGCAAATAATAATAGTGTTTATCACTTCTTAGTGCATAAGTCAGATGTACAGATATCCACGGGGGTACGTTCATGGAATCAAGGAATGTCCAATTCTTTGAGGATATTTTTCTTAGAAAGGAACGAGACATAACCTATCGCAAACAAAGTTATGAACAAAGCTCTCAGGAATCAGGAGTCGTTGATTGCCCGGATCTAGATGGTTCAGATCTAGTGGACTCCAAAGTGGATGGATATCTGGAATCTAGTGTTCCAGATTCTCAGAACTTGGAGACTCTAGATATGGAATCAAGATGAAGTAAAAGGGCTAGGAAGGATAAATCCTCCGGTCATGACATTGTAACTTATATGGTTCACAAGGAACCACAGACAATTGCTGAAGCATTGTCAACTCTAGAAGCACCGCTCTGGAGAGAAGTTATTGAGAGTGAAATAGACTCCATCATGCATAACCATACTTGGAGTTGGTTGATCTTCCTCTGGGAAACAAACCGTTGGGTTGTAAGTGGATACTCAAACGGAAGTATCAGGCAGATGGGTCTATAGACATGTACAAGGCCAGGTTGATAGTCAAGGGCTATCTACAGAAGGAATGCCTTGACTATTTTGACACGTACTCCCCAGTGTCTAGGATGACATCCATATGAGTATTCATTGCGATCGCAGCATTGCGTGACCTTGAGATACATCAAATGTATGTCAAGACAGCCTTCATAAATGGTGATTTGGAAGAAGAAATTTATATGGAACAACCCGAGGGGTATGTGGTTCCAGGGCAAGAGAAGAAAGTATGTCGACTCATTAAATCTCTGTACGGGCTGAAACATGCCATGAGATAATGGCACGAAAAATTTGATAGTACTCTACTGTCGAAGGGTTTCTCCATTAATGTGTGTGACAAATGTGTCTATATGAAATGTAATTCTGACTCGTTTGTCATGATATGCCTTTACGTAGAGACATGTTTATCACATAGAGTAGTCCTAGTTTGATCTTAGAGACTAAGAATATGTTGAAATAATATTTCGACATGAAGGATATGTGTATTGCAGATGTCATCTTAGGGATCAAGGTCTCTAAGACGTATGACAAATTGGTCTTATCTCAGTCACACTACATCGAGGATGTGTTGAGAAAGTTTGAGATGTTCGACAGTTCGCCGGTGAAGTCACCACTGGATATGAATCAGAAAATTAATAAAAATTGTGGCGCGCCCATATGTTAGGAGCGATATGCGCAGGTGATTGAGAGTTTGATGTACATAACAAACTGCACCCGACTTGATATCACTTATGCAGTCAACAAATTGGCTAGGTTTACCCGTAATCCAATGATATAGAGAACACCAAGTCTACCAGTGGGTATATATTTACAATTGGTGGTGGGGTTGTGTCTTGGAAATCCTCTAAGCAAACTTGCATCGCCCCATCCACGATGGAGTCGAAGTTTATTGCTTTAGACAAAGCATGAGAAGAAGCTGAGTGACTTCATGACTTCTTAAAGGATGTCCCATGTTGGGACAAACCCGTAACTTCTATAATGTTCCACTGCGACAAGCAGTCAGCTCTAGGAAGGGCACGAAGTTCTATATATAACGGCAAGTCTCGTCATATTCGGAGGAGACGTAATACTGTTAGGTAGCTGATCACCATATGTATTTTTTCCATTGATTATGTAAAATCAAAGGATAACATAACAAACCCTTTGACTAAGAGCATACCCAGATCAGATGTTCTGCATTTCTAAGCGAATGTGCTTAAAACCCAAACAATAAGGACTGATACGGTGGTAACCAACCTTACTGTTTGAAGATCCCAGGAATTAGGTTCAATAGGAAAACTAAGCTGTAAAGGTTCAATTCATCACTTCGGTGAAAGCAAGAACACTTTGGGTTATGATTTCTGTAAGGAACGTAAACCCAAAGTCGTTCCCGCGATAGACATTAAGTGCTATTTGTAGTGTGGGTAGAGGTTAAGTTTCCAAAATCATTAATGATCCTCAACGATTGAGGTTAGGTTTGGGGAAATTTTTAATGGTTCCTAACACTTGTGAAGTGAGTATAGCAAGATACCTTGTACGAGATCACCTATTTAAGTGCGAGGACAGACCGCATCAAATGAACGCACTTAAGAATCCAAGAGTGTTCATGGCCACAACTGACAAAACATTAAGAAGAACAGAGTAAGGAAAGTTGTTGGTGTTGTTGACTTGGCTTACACTAAATACTGATGGTTTAAGACATCACATTCATCGCGCAGTAAGTAAGTCTGATGGTATTCAACTAAGTAAGGTTCAAAGCGGAAGCTACCTCTCCTGATGCAACATCTGTCCGCTGAAAGATTGCTGGATATAGGCACCTTTGTGAGTGCGCCAAAAATCTCTTTCAAGAGGGGATTGTTGAAAATTTATTAATGTGGAATAAAGTTTATCCCATTATTTATGACTCGAATAATTGGGGCCCGCACGTCGAAAACGTCGTTTCCATACACATGCACATATTGTACCAAAGATCGTAAATTTAATTAGTGAAAGAGATATCAGTGGTAAAGTGTTTGAGACATAGAATAATGGACGGTCATTGACCAAATGACAAGTGTTCCAAGGAAGAAGTGTGAAAAGTGTAAGATGTAATAACTTGGAAAGGGCTCGGCGCCGGAGCGCCGCTGCGCTAATGGTGCAGCGTCGCGGTGCTAATTCTCTAACAGTGGAGAATCAGAAGCCAGAAAGTCAAGAGTCTTTTAGTTGTTGACATGGATTTAGTAGTTTTGAATCTCTATTAAAGGCCATTAATGGCAAGACATTGGATTTTCACTAAGGACATTAATTTGGCATGTGAAAAACCATCCTTTAATGGCAAGACATTGAATCTACACCAAAGCCACTAATTTGACATGTGTAAAGTCATCCTTACACTTCTATAAATTGAGCTATTATGCTCAATTCTATAGAGATACATACAACATAACAACACGATAGAGAGATACATACAACATAACAACACGATAAAGAGATACACACAACATAACAACACCATAAAGAGATCAGATTTTCCTAACATCAATCATTCTCTTAACAATCTTCTATATTCGTGTTCTTCGTTGGGATCATTTGCGTAGGCTTTGCACATTTGATAGTTTGTTGTTTTATCTTGGGAGACTATTGTCCGCTAACGTAAAAGCCGATATACGGACAATCTTGTCTTAAAGATAGAGAACCATCTCTCGACTCAGTCGGTGGTGTTGTGATTCTCTAATTTATTGCTATGTGTTTCAGGTTGGATCTTGCTATCAAAGAACTCTAACCAAGTCAGATTCTCAGTGGACCTAAAAGCCACAGTTGCAATAGTTCATTCTCTTGTATTTTTGAATACAAAATTCAGAATTGGAGTTCTAGTTCAAGATTGACAAAGATTGAAAACTCATTATTGTAATCTTTAAAGTTTATCATTTCAATCACTGTAATAGCTATTTACTAATCCTGTATCATTTCTCCAACAAAATTTTGCAAGGAATGATAACACTAGTAATGGAACCAGGACAAACCAGCACTTATAGGCCAAAAATCTTAATCCCAGTTTCGGACTACATTGTCTATTTTGCCTTTCACAACTAAATTTTGAAATTTTGGTAATACATCTAGCCGATTGATTCTAATAATTGGTTGCCTAGTATTCAAAATTTTTTTTTGTAAGTAAAGATTTAATTACCAAGTGATATTTACAAAGCTCAAAACAAAACTGGCAGGTTAGGACATAAGTCCCAGCCTTGCACAAAGCTAAGGAACAAATATAGTGATCAAATTAATTGTTAAGAATACTGATCAAGATAATTTAGTTAGTTTCACCATCCAAAACAAAGTAAACTGGGAATTGGGATGGAAAGAATATAATTTTTAGAAAAAATGAAGGGAAAATAAAACAATGAAGGAGGGAACTAGATTTCTTGCCTATTTTGGCTCTAACAGATAAAGAGTCAATACAAAGTAAGCAAATAAATTTCTTCCTCAACTTTTTCTTGGTCAACATATGAATAAAAATAGGAAAAATCACAACCGAATGGCTTGACCCCAAGTGTTTTCCTAACAAAATGTAAGAAAATTATGAGAAACTTCTGTCGTGTAAAAAAAAGATAATCATTATTCGGTTATATTAACCCCAAATTTGATCCTGAATTTAGGTCCAAAAGCAGGATGCTTATTGGACTTGTCAGCCATTATTGTTAGATGCCTAATTACTAAGCTTGTAGTCATAGCTCCAATGCAGACAAATGAGTTATTGTGAGTTTGTGACCAACAAGTCTTACCATAAATACTCAAGTCATACAATGAAGACAAATGAGTTATTGTGAGTTTGTGACCAACAAGTCTTACCATAAATACTCAAGTCATATAATGGCTTTACCGTATATTGGGAAACAATGAACCGTCGTCAAACATTACGCTATGATAAGTACAACATGATCGGTGATTGAGACATTTTTTATCGAAGGGAAGTAAACCAACACCTTTTCGTCCGAAAACCTACTATTGTGTATGATGCAATATATAATTTTTTTTTTTTTCATATCATTAGTAATCTTCTATATCTTTAATTATTATGGTAATCTTTTGTATTAATTAGGTGTATATTTGATTTACGTAATTATAACTTATGATAACTATTGTATATCATGTATATAAGCTAATTACATAATGAAATCAGCAAGTGATTATTCTCTTTTATGTATTATCAGTCTATGTCAAAAAATAATTCCTTCTCCATACCACTCTTCCGCTGCCGTCCCTACTCGGCAATCTCTTCCACCGCCCAAAAAAAATTCCTTCCTCAATCATGTCTAACACAAAGAATACCTTTCATCATGCTCTTGCAGTCTCCAACATCAATGAACAATCCACATTGTCCTTGAAATGGAGAACGTCCAATATGCGACGTGGCGAAACTTTTTAAAATTCACGCAAGGTCTCATAGAGTCCTCCATCACATCGTCAAACCGGATAAAGTCAAGGAGAAGGTGCCTTCTACCGATGATGAAATGAAGTTATGGGCAACTCTTGATGCTACAGTCATACAATGAATTTATTCCACCATCTCTACGGACCTCTTGCATACAATTATCAAACCTGACGCCACGACAATGGATTCTTGGAATAGGTTGCGTGATATATTCCAAGATAACAAAAATTCTCGTGTCATAAACTTTGAGCAAGAATTCTCTCACACAACTATGGAGTTCTGAATGCCTCTACATATTGTCAAAGGCTCAAGGAATTGTCAAATCAACTCAAGAACGTCAGAGCGCCGGTCACAAATGATCATCTCATTTTTCAAATAGTTGCGGGCCTCACCAAAGCGTATAATGGGGTTAAAACTCTTCTTCGCCAAATCAATCTTATCCCACCTTTCTACCAAGCACGTTTCATGTTCACCCTAAAAGAAGCGGGGTTGGCTAAAAAGACTCCAACCCGAGCACATTCCGCCACGATAGTGGTCATGTCCCAAGACACCGATGACTCTAAATCATTCTATGAAAATTATAGTCAAAACTACAACAACAATGGTGGCAAAAAGGGTCAAAACTGCAACAACAGTGGAAAAAACTGCGGCGGCGACTGCAGTGGCGGCAATGGCGGAAGTGGCGGACGTGGTGGCGGCCAGTAGGGATTCGGGTCACAGAACCACTAGCAGTAGCCTTAGGCCGGTGGGCTTTCCTTAGGCCAGTGGGTAGTGGCCCATCCCGCTATGCCCTTATCTTACACAAAACTGGGTCAGGCCCAACGACATACATTAGTAGCAGACAACCATGTTGGGCCTCGACAACATTAGGCCTAGTAGCAACCTGTCTTGTTTGGGCCTCGGCCATAGCAAGCCTTCACTCCTGCAGGCCCAACAGCCTCATCGACTCACACGGATATCGAGGCAGTGATGCAGATGTGAATTGGTACATAGACACTGATGCTACTTCTCATATGAGATCCACGCAAGGTAATCTATCATATTATGTCCTTCATTAATGTGAAATAAAGTTTATTCCATTATTTATGACTCGAACAATTGGGATCCCGCACATCGAAAACGTAGTTTCCACACACGTGCACGCGTTGTACCAAGGATCATAAATTTTCTTAGTGAAAGAGATATTGGTATGTAAGTAAATGTTTGAGACATAAAATGATGTACGCTTGTTGGCTAAATGACGAGTGTTCCACGTTGGTAAATTAAGGAAGAAGTGTGTGAAGTGTAAGATTGAAACGGGTCAAAAAAGGGCCGCGACGCCACCGCGGAGCCGGGGCGCTGCGTCGCCACCACCATCAGGGCCGCGACGCTAATTGGTCATTTGACTATTAGAGCCGCGGCGTCTCGGAGGCTGAGCCGCGACACTACCCAGGCAGTGTCTCTGGCTGCATTACTTGGTGGATTGAATGACCATTACATGACATTTAAATGACCATTACATGGGCACTTGAAGAGGCCTTCTTACACTACTATATATTGAGGCCTTTGACTCAATTGGAACCATACTACACTAAGATTTTCTGAACTTCTTCCTCTCTAGCATACTTTCAAACACTCAAGGTTCTTCTTGAGAAACACTTGAGTTTCCTTTGATAATTTGTTTGATGTTATTTTATCTTGGGAGACTATTGCCCATTAACGTAAAAGGATATATATGGGGCAATTTTGTCTTAAGAACAGAGTGCTAACACTTTACTCAACACAATTGTAACAAGTAGGAATTTAGTGTCTCTTAGTTTTAGATTATCAAGATTCAAGAAGCGTTCGACAATTGAGACGATTCAAGGATTCAACATCTTGTTGTTGACACAACCCGTATTTACTGAAGGCTTGTTACTTTGCAATCATTATTGTTTATTCTTTCCAAGCACGTGTAATAGGTAGTTACTATTATCATACATCCATTAGTTTTCCAACAATCTTAAGACAAGATGTGTATTAGTGCTCGAAAGATGTTTTCCAACAGATATAATCCCAAATCTGGCTATGGTTTTCTTGTTGAAATCAGTTCTATTGATAGTTCTATTAACAGTTCAAACAATGTCTCTGTCAACAACCGTACTTTCAAATCTGGTCCTAGTTTTGGGTCTCTCTTTGACGATAGTTATAAATCAATTTCTGTCAAAGGTGGGATCTTTGTCTCTGATGCTGAGCTTCAAAATACTACTGATAGTCATGCGAGTACGGCTAAGGGTCAAAGAAGAGTTGCAGTCACCACTCCCAAGAGCGGTGGAAACAAATACCCACGAGAGGTTGAGGATGTCAACTGGGACAAGAAGAAAAGGCTGAAGATGATGCTCTATATTATAACAGAAGGCTTATATCTTATTGTAAGGAGGATTTGGACACGCAGTCCAAAAAAGTGACTGACGTGGGCCAAAATCCAAAAGGTCTAGGTTAATTCTCTTTCCTTGTCTATAATGTGTTTAGATAATCTCTGAATTAAAGTGTGTAAGCAAGACTAGGAATATGAAAGTATTTTCATTAAAAACTTATATTTCCTACACTTTAAAATCAGAAGTTTAGTCTCACATTCCTTCCCGTTTAAAGATTAGACTATTATAAATGACGACTTAAAAGATATGGTCTTAGGTTGTAATAAAATTAGAATTATTGACAATCATAAGTAAGCGCCAGGAATTTCCCTAGGCACCAATCACAAGGGAAGAGGACTAGAGATAAACCTGTCACCGTTTCCGAAGGAAGATGCTTCATTTGACAGGATGGTATTGGACACTCAGTCATACAAAGCCTACGGGCGACTGGAGTGGGACAGAGTTTCCATGTCTTAAATGATCTAAAGGCCGAAAGAAAGGCATAAAAGAAATTGGACACTCAGTATGCCAAGATAACTGGAGTGGGCCAGGGTATCTAGATCACATATAATCTGGTTATGCCCTAACCACGAGCAATAGGTTGTTCATGTGAAACAACACCACCTCTAAAGTAGAGGGATTGGAGAGGTTGTCCTCAAAAAGACTTAAGGGAATAGGATCACTCTAAAAAGTGGTGATACATGTCTCAAACTTGGTTTTTAGTTAAGCTGGTTTGAGTCTAGTCCAGTAGGTCCGTAATAATCGAGAATGGTATAGTATGTCTGTAGCTAGATGAATGATATATTTATAATCTGTACATCTATGTCATCATAGATTAAGATACGTTAAATAGAAAGTCATTCAACAGCTAACTAAGTTGAGATTGTTGCCTTCTATCGACATAAACCCTCAAAATAAATGTGAGGTGGACGAAAAGGCAAAATCACTTTTCAATTCCGTCAAAGGAATAACGAAAGAAGCACTACTCCTCTAGAAATTAGTCACACCTACGTGGGTGATTTAAAGCTTGTACAAAACAAAGGGGGGATACAAGTACTTTGTGACCTTCACGGATGATGATACAACGTATTGCATCCTTTATTTGCTAAAAAATCAAAGATGAAACTATTGACGCGGATAAGCGCTACAAAGCAGAAGTTGAAACTCAACTAAGCCTATAGATTGAGGAATTTGTAGGGTTAGAGGGGGAGAATATGAAACATCGTTCATCAAACGACTGCTCCTTACTCAACTCAATCTAACAGTGTTAGCCATGCGCAAAGTCGTACGCCTAAGATATGTGGGGTAAGGCGATCCTTACCTCTAATGTGATTTTCAATAGAACTTTGCATAAGGATAAAGATAACCCTCCATGTTAAACATGTAAAGGATCCCACCTACATATGTTGTGATTTGGGTGGCTTGATAGAGGTTGGAATACCGAAACATGTCGTGTTAGACCTAAGGTTGTAGATTGTATATCCACTAGATCTGCAAATAACAGTAGTGCTTATCGCCTCTTGGTGTCAAATAATGATGAATTCTTTTGAAGATAACTTTCCTTGAGAAGGAAAAAATAATTGCTCGAGGTTAACTAGAACCTGTGAGTGCCTAACTATCCTGAACTTAATGTTCCAGATCTACAGAACTCAGGAATTCTAGACGTTAAACTGAGATGAAGCAAAGAGGGGACAAAGATTTGTTCCAGGCCTTATAGCTTATATGATTGAGTATGAACCATGGACTATTAACAAAATATTGTCATATCCAGAAGTGTTGCTTTGGAAAAATATAGACTCCATCAGATAGAACCATACTTGTGTAATGGTTGACCTTCCTCCGGGAAAAGAACCCTTTGGGTTGTAAAAGTGGATACTCAAACCGAGTACAAAGTAAATAGATCTACTGACGAGTATAAGACATTGTCTACTTGGACACATGCTCCCCTGTGAATAACTTAATATCCAGGGTCGTTGCAGTCTTGCGTGACATGGATGTGAGACAACATTCCTAACTAGAGAGTTGATTTTGTGAACTTTTGGGCTTCTTCCTGAATTTCTTGTTGGTCCCTGAAATGTTTACATTTTGGTCCAGGAAGTTTCAGCTAAAACAAAAACAATGAATCTGACAACAACAACATTGACTCTGAAGTTAGAAAGCCAACAATTGGAAAACCAACAGTCTGAAAGTGGAAGAAGAGAGTAATATGGAATAACCCGAGGGGTATGTGGTTCCAATGAAAAGAAGAAAGTATGTTGATTTGTCAAAATTTTGTACGGGTTGAAACAGGCCCGAGGCAATGGCACGAAACATTCAACAGTACTCTACTATCGAAGGGTTTCTCCATTAATGAGTGTAAAAAATATGTCTACTTGAAAGGTAATTCTGACCCATTCACGAAATGCCTTTACATAGACGACATGTTAATCATATGAAATAGTCATAGTTTGATACTAGAGACTAATGATATGTTAAAATGATGTTTCGATATGAAGGATATGGGTATTGCAGATGACATCTTAGGAATTGGGATTTCTAAGACATCTAACGAACTGGTCTAAATCCAAACTCATTTGTGAGGTGTTTTGACAGTCTCATTGAAGTCACGAATCATAGAAGTGATTGGAATCATGGTGCACCCATATACCAGGAGAGATATGTGTAGGTCACATGTAGTTCAATATATTTTACACACTATAAACGACATGGTATCAGCTTATAAAGTAGATCAGTTAAACTAAAGTTCACTAGAAATAATCGATAGAAAGTGTTCAATCGGATATGACGATATCTGAAATATTCGCTTATCTATGGATTATGGTATTCAGAATGTCTAACGGTTCTAGGAGAACACAGTGATGCAAACTGGATATCGAACTTGAAGAACACCAAAGCCACACATGGATGTGTATGGCGTGTCTTTGAAAATCCTCTAAGCAAAACTTGCATCGGCCGATTAGCGATGGAATTAGAGTTTATCGCTTTGAACAAATCATAGAAAGAAGTTGAGCAACTTCACTACCTCTTAGATGATGATTTATGTAAAGAAACATGAATTCAAAGTCGTTCCCGTGATAGACCTTAAAGTTAGACCTACATGGTGGGTAGAAGTTAAGTTTTCAAAACCTTTAATGATCCTCACCGGTTGATGTTAGGTTTGAGGAAACTTTTAATGGTTCCTAACACTTATGAAGTAGGGTATATCAGGATACATTGTAGGAAACCACATATTTAGGTGCAAGTGCAGACCGCCTCAAATAACGCACTTAAGAATCTAATTGTGTCCATGACCACAACAGATAAAACATTAAGAAGAACAGAGTAAAGAAAGTTGTTGTGTTGGTACCGTTGTCTTGGCTTAATTTAAACACTGATGGTTCAAGACACCACGTTCACTGCGCAGTAAGTAAGTCTGATGGTATTCAACTATGGAAGGTTCAAAGCCAAGGCTACCTATCTAGATGTAACATCGGTCCGCCGAAAGATTGCTAGAAAGTCACCTTGTGAGTGCGCCAAAATATCTTTCAAGAGGGGATTGTTGGAAATTTATTAATGTGAAATAAAGTTTATCCCATTATTTATGACTCGAACAATTGGGATCTCGCACGTCGGAACTGTAGTATCCGCACGCGTTGTATCAAGGATCGTAAATTTCCTTAGTGAAAGAGATATTGGTACGTAAATAAATGTTTGAGACATAGAATGATGGCCGGTTGTTGGCTAAATGACGAGTGTTCCACGTTGGTAAATGAAGGAAGAAGTGTATGAAGTGTAAGATTGAAACGAGTCGGAAAAGGGTCGCGACGCCACCACGGAGTCGGTGCACTGCATCACTATCACCATCAGTGCCGTGGCGCCGTGATGCCTTAATGTCCGAGTCGCGACGCTACCCAGGCAGTGTATGTGAGACGGAAGTCCAAAAGTTTGGCTGATTATGAGGACGTTTTGGAACATTCAAATGTCAGGTTTTCTTCCATAAATCAGCCATTATTTGGCTGCATTACTTGGTGGATTGAATGGCCATTATATGACATTTAAATAGCCATTACATGGGCACTTGAAGAGGCCTTCTTACACTACTATATATTGAGGTGTTTGGCTCAATTGGAAACATACTACACTCAGATTTTCTGAACTTCTTCCTGTCTAAGCATACTTTCAAACACTCAAGGTTCTTCTTGAGAAACACTTGAGTTTCCTTTGCTCATTTTTTTGATGTTTTTATCTTGGGAGACTATTGCCCATTACCGTAAAAGGATATATACTCGGAAATCTTGTCTTAAGGACAGAGTGCTAACACTCAACTCAGCACAGTTGTAACAAATAAAGATTTAATGTCTCTTTGTTTCAGGTTATCAAGATTGAAGGAGCGTTCGGCAATTAGGACGAATATTCAAGTCTGATTCAATGATTTAACATCATGTTGTTGACACAACCTGTATTTACTAAAGGCTTGTTGCTTTGTAATCATGATTGTTTATCCTTTCGAAGCACTTGTAATAGTTAGTTACCATTCTCGTACATCCATTAGTTTTCCAACACCTATTACTCCAAGGTCACCCAACTATTACAGTAGAAATCTTAGGTGTGCAATAATGGAAGATCTTCCAGAATTTAGTTGATGTTCATCTATACATGATATTTTCGATAACTTTTTTTTACCGCCAAAAGTTGTAGGTTAGTGCCACTGGATTCTATCATTGTTTTATTAGTGATAGAACTTGATTGTTCTACGGTTGACATATTCAGGAAGACAAGGGAGACTTGAGAAGATGGGAGGATCAAGGAAGTGATATGGCATTTCCTTCAATGGTTTTGTTAAATTATCTTTGAAACACATCAAAGAAGAAGATTACTGACGCAAGCTAATGTCAAAGTAACAGTTATTGATGATGAATGCCCAGAATTAGCTGGTAGAAGTCTTAAGATAGAGACATTGATTGTGCTTCATTTCTCTCAAGAGCATATTGTGTTGAAAATTTATTAACGTGGAATAAAGTTTATCCCATTATTTATGACTCGAACAATTGGGGTCCCGCACGTCGGAAACGTCGTTTCCACACACGTTGTACCAAGGATCGTAAATTTACTTAGTGAAAGAAATATTGACGCGTAAATAAAATGTTTGAGACATAGAATGATGGATGGTTTTCCGCCAAATGACGAGTGTTTCACATTGGTAAATGAAGGGAGAAGTGTACATAGTGTAAAGGTTAGAAAGGGTCAGAAAAGGGTCGCGAAGCTGAAAAGGGTTGCGGCTCGCCCTCGGAAGCCGGAGAGCCGCGACGCTACACCCTTAAGATCTGCGGCGCTTCCGAGGCAGTGACTACTCGACGAAAGTCCAAAATTTTGGCTGATTATGGGGACGTTTTTTAGCATTGAAATGTTAGTTTTTCCTCCATAACTCAACCATTATTTGGCAGCATTACTTGGTGGATTGAATAACCATTACATTACATTTAAATGGCCATTACATGGGCACTTGAAGAGGCTTTCTTACATTACTATATATTAAGGCTTTTGGCTCAATTGGAGAGACACCTGTTAGACATATTTTATATACCCTTTTGAGTCATTTTTAATTAGTATTTTACTCGTTTTTGTTGTGTTTAGTATACTATTAGGCTTTTTTTTCTTTCTTTTGAGTCACAACGGTCCAAAATGACGAAAAGTAATGAAAAAAGGGCATAAAAGAAGGAATCTGAGGCAGGAAAGGACATAAAATGAAGACCCGGATAAAAGCCAGGAAGCGTTGTGCGCCAGTCAGAAGGGCCACGGCGCCGGAACAGCAGAATACCCACAGAAGATTGGGCGCCGCGGTGCCCGTCAGTAGGGTCGCGGCGCCGCTACGGAAAATCTAGTTTCGAGTTTTAATTGGCAAAGGACAAATTAGTCCATAGGGCACGAAATTTGATAAATACAAAAGCCCTAGGGATTATTCTTTGAGGTGGCGGGGTTGGTCATTCTACAACATAGCAAAATACAAGACAACAAGGGAGGCTACAATTGGAGACTTAGTTCGCAGTAATTTCTTTTCTTTTCTTTCGTTTGTAATTCAGTTTATGTATGAATTTTGTGTTAGTTCTTAGAGTGACTATGGCTAGGAGCTAAACATTTTATTAGGGCTTTCATTTGGAATCACTTGAAACTCTTATTCATGAATTAATGCATTAGTTGATTTCTTCTTCACTTAGATTAAGATCTATTCAATAATTGGTTTGAATGCTTGATAGTTAATTGATCACTAATTATCATAACTCATATGATTTCGAATCAAGAACCAAGATGAGAGATTTAGATATGTTGTAATTGAATAGACATAGATTAAAATCACGGACGAAAGTACCCCGATACTTGTGTAGCATAATAGGTTCTGTTTTTAATCCTCCTATGTAGTAAATCCTATCATAGAAATATAGAAGGGTTCTGCACTGGGGTTGAGTGATTATATATCCTAACCGGAATATAAGATAGTCTAGTTAACCGCTATCTTAACGAAGAAGGAGAATCATTCTAGTCGCATTAAGGATTAAATAGAGTGGATAGTCGAGGAAATTGAAAGCTCTAATGTTACACCCCGTAGTTCAGGTCATGCTTTTGAGAACATACGAAAGGAATGGAGATTTAAATTTTAGAATGATGGGTCGACGGAATGTCTCGGACGGGTTTTTAGTCAACTTTGAGGCGGTTTATATCCCGTTACTTTGAGAGTTCCTAGGTGTTTCAAAGGCCTAGTCCGTAGTTCGTTGAGTCTAGTTTCCAACGCAACCAACCGTTCGTCGATAGGACATCGGAGTAGAAAGTTATGGGAGTCACAAGTTCAGTGCGCAGTCGAGCAGTAAAGCAACATCGGTCAGGGGCCACAACGCTGAAGATGCAGCGCCGCGGCGCTGGATGCAGGGCCGTGGCGCCGGATAATCTGGAAAAACGCTGAAGATGCAGCGCCGCGGCGCCGGAAAGCAGGGCCGAGGCGGGTTTTTCTGCGAATCTGGGAAAAATCAGCACTGTTTTTTTTAAAAGAGGCCATGGGTGGGTGACAA
Source organism: Przewalskia tangutica (assembly GCA_029844215.1). Taxonomy (NCBI): domain Eukaryota; kingdom Viridiplantae; phylum Streptophyta; class Magnoliopsida; order Solanales; family Solanaceae; genus Przewalskia; species Przewalskia tangutica. The sequence continues at coordinate 50,216,639 of CM056727.1, read as the reverse complement.
GTGTCCCCCCCATCTGATTTTTGCATGTCCTATTTTTTGACCAAGTCTTGAAGACTTGGTCATTCTTCAAAGATCTTTCTTCTCTCTAAAAAGCTCTTCCTTCTCTCTAAATTCCTCTCCCTTCTCTCTAGAAATTCAAGAAGAAACCTAAGCCTAGAGAAATTTTGAAAAGGTGGCAAGAAGGAAACATGTTGACAAACTTGTAGGAGGATTGTGGAAAGAAGACAAGTGGATTTTGTTGGACTAATTTGGGGTAAGCTCTAATGTAACAATCCCTTCTCTTTTGCTAGTAAATTGGATTGCATGTGTGGAGGGAATGACTTATAGTTGTCAATATTGCCTTTAGATGTATTGCATGTAGAAATTGGATAAGAATTTGGATTAAAAGGAATTGGATAAGAATTTATGTTATTATACCTCAAGGATTGCCAAATTGGACTTTGTAGGTTGTATTAGTTGTTATTATTGTGGGGCAGAATTTTACACGTCCAAGTTAGGCGTGTAATCCCCTTTGTGTTGATTGGATTGTTGAGCCTTAAATGTAGCGTGTTTGGTTATTGAATTCGGCCTTGAAAAATGTGGCAAAGTATGTAGAAACAAAGGAAGTGCTGTCCAATTTTCCATAGGAAATAAGGGACTTTACATTAGAATAGTCTACGTTGAAGCTTGGAGCCAATAGACGTATTATGGTCATTATAGGTTGACATCTACGGACGACATATTGGACTTGGCGAGTGGGTTAACCAGAGAGGTATGTGGAAACTTTCTTATCTCTTGAGCATGAGTAGTTATAACTATATAGTACGGTGGACGTACGTGATTTAAATGAAGTTAATCCATTTGTTATACTTGACTTGTTTTAAAAATGTCTAAGTTGATTGAGTTAGATAGTTAACTCACTTGTTCTTGAGGAATGGTTTATTCTAGATAAGGTAGACAAGGATTTCTTGATATGAAGAAAATATAGAATACTTGATGTGGAAGTATTGAGTATTGAATCATTCTAAAAGATAAGAGACCTGATTTTTAAGATTAAGAAACTTGTTTTCTAAAGTTATGAGACGTGAAGTATTTTGAAAGTTGTGTAACTTGATTTGAAGTATAAGTCCCTTGGTCATAAAAAGAACGAAATTGTCTAAGATATATGGAGTTATAACGGCTATATGAAAGGATAAAGACGTCTTAGTTCCTAAAGCATAAAGTTAGTATAACGGCTTTATGGGAAGTTGGTTATAATGACTTTATGGAAGGTTAAAGGAATGGTCTTCTTGAGTAAGGTAAACAAAGATGAAAGAATCGAAATTAAGTAGGGCAATTTGATTTAAAGGCATCAATTGCTTAGAGTGTAAAATGGGGGTTTTATGTGAAAAAGGGGATCTTTAAAAGAGTAGAAGTACATAGTACTTCGGGTTAAATTCTCCGGATTTGATTAAGCAATAAGAAAGTGCCTTAAAGTCATAAAAATGAGATCCATTTTGTATATTAATGAAAGTCTAAAGAAGTTATGAAGTTTACTTGGACGTACCGACAGTGATGTGGGATTCCACGGGTATGCTTCCATTGTCTTAGTATAAGTTTACTTGGACGTACCGACAGTGATGTGGGATTCCATGGATATGCTTTCATTGTCGTAGTATGAGCTTACTTGGACGTACCGACAGTGATATGAGATTCCACGGGTATGCTTCCATTGTCGTAGTATGAGCTTACTTGGACGTACCGACAGTGAGGTGGGATTCCACGGGTATGCACCTTGGACATGCTTACGATGAGAGATTCCGAGGCATGCAGTATGAGTTTACCTGGACGTACCGACTGTGATGTGGGATTCCACGGGTATGTTTCCATTGTGGTTGATCCTTGGACATGCTTACGATGAGGGATTCTGAGGCATGCACCTTGGACATGCTTACGATGAGGGATTCCGAGGCATGCGACCAGGATGCGGGTTAAATTCCCGGATACGATTATTACCCCATGGATTAGCTCCTCATGAAGTCATGTACCCGAGATGAGGGATTCCACGGGCATGAGATATATACATATATATACATGTGTTGTATGTGTGTACGCCGACAGTGATGTAGGATTCCACGCGCCACACGATCAGTAGTTACTCTTCGGCCGGCGATGGACGGGATTCCACGGACCGAGGATTTATGTGTATATGTGTTGTGCGTATGCACGGTGAGTAGGTAGGATACCACGCGCGTCACACGGTTAGCTTTATACCTAGCGATCGGTGATGGGGATCCCACGTGCTTTCGATGTTTAAGGGTCAGTTCATAGCCCTGGTGTGACTATGGTTCATATGTTGAGACAGGCTGTACAGGGTAAAAACTGACTTTCATTACTTTCACTTCGGTAAGGCACAGTATACTGTTAATTGGGTATCATACATGTCATCAGCTTTATTTTAGACTATTATGATTTAAATACAGTACTTTCAGTTTTACATACTTGGTACACGCCGACCTTCTCGCCGGCTGCGTTCATGACGCAGTCGAGGTGCATAACTGGCGATCCGCACTCTTAGGATCACCGCTCGCTTCTTGAAATCTCCATTTCTCGGAGGTTTTGTCTTTTGATGCAGTACCACGAAGTTGTAGACTTTTGTACATTCGTGGTATGGCGGGCCCTGTCACATGTGCTTGTTATGTAAACTCTTAGAGGTCTGTAGTCATATGTTGTGGGTCATTGTTAAAAGAAAAAAAAGATTTGAGGTAACTGCTTTTGGATTTGTATATATATCCCGGGAGGTAGCCTTATCGGCTAACCTAGTATTTATTTCATTGTTAATTTTACGTATGTTCACGATAGGCGCGTCAGACGGTGCCTGTGTAGGGCACCGATCAGCCCGGGGTCGGGTCGTGACAAAAGTGGTATCAGAGCAGTTAGTCCTCGGAAATTGTCTACAGACCGTGCCTAGTAGAGTCTTGATTATCGGTGTGTTGTGTTATACCCCGTATTTCCAGAGTATGTACGCGGGGACGTACGTAGAAAAGTTTGAACTTTAAAGTTGGCTTGGACGATTTATTTTGTGCACAACACCCGATTAGAGTCGTTTTTCGACGAAACGTTTTACACAACTCGCGTAGGGTAAATTACGGCTATGTCATTTCTAATTTTTGCGGATTTTTCCGAGAGACGAAACATTTTGGACCAACGAGAGGGCGACACTTGGCACCCTCTAATTGGTGGGCTTTGGACGGCAATGTTGGACGATTGGGTGAGTGGGAGTAGGTAGGATATTTTGTGATATTTGTGTGGTAGATGGATAAGGTGTACTTGGGTGAATCCTAGCCCTACACTTGCATGACACTTGGATTGATCTTGGCCATTGGTTGGCCTTTGCTTGACCTATAAATACCTCCCTTTGATGAACTTCTTCATCCAAAATTGTGCTAAGTCTTGAAAATCCCTTCCCTCTTCTTCGTGTTCTCGCCCTAGCCTCCCCTCCCTTTGTGAGGCCCTCGCCGAGAGTCCTCCTCGCCGAGAGTACCCCTCTCCTAGTGGGGTTGGCCGAGGGGTACACCCCCCCTTGTGGTGTTGTCTCGTATAAATACACCCCCTCTCTTGGTAGAAATACTCTCCAAAGTATTGTTACTATACCCAAATTACCTTAGCCGTTGTTACACCCCGTATTTACAGGATATGTTTTAAGAACGTACGTAAGAATTTGGGAATTTAATTTTAGAAATTTGGTCACGTGGGACCACCCGAGAAATTTTGTATATGTTGGGGAGTTTGGGAAGGCAAAACGCAGAACAAAAATACCCAAAACGTGTATGAACAGTGAAAACCCGCCCATGAACGGTGTTGTTCGATGAATGTTGTTCGGAAACGCCATTCGGCCAAACCAGAATCACGGGGCGAGACATATACCAAAAGCTTCGTCTCGTCGAGCCCGCCACGTCATACCAACGCCACCGTCGATTCTCCGGAATCGCCGCGATTCAGATCGGGTTTGGTCGCTCATCCATCTTCCCCGCTCGGTTTTCTGATTTTCCGACCAACCGAGGTGCAATCGACGGGAGTGGAGTATACCATCGTAACCACCATCTCCTGCCGTCATTTCCATGTAAACCAGACCTCGATTCTTGCTCAAACTTCGTCGACGGATCGATTGTCGAAACCCTCGCGTCGACGAGCATTTTCCGCCACCACGGTAGAGTCGGTCGTGGCTAGTGTAGAAATATTCGGTGGAAAGGCCGACATTTTGGCACCACCCACGACCTCAATTCAACCCGGATCGTCGTCAACCAAGCTATTTTTCGATCGGAAGTTGGAAGATTCCGACGATTCCTGCGATTGAGGCTAAGGCGTATACCGTTGTGTTCGTATTGATCTTAGCTACGTTTTGCAACCAATCCGAGCCTCAATTCTCGGTATTTGAATCCGCCATTGATGCGCCTTGAAGGCTACAAGCCGTGCGCGCCAGCGAGACCACGTGAGACCTCCAAAATTGATTTTCCTCCATTAATTCATCCACGCAACAACAATTGATGAATTCCTTCCAATGATCAAAATGGAATTTTCAAATGACAATTCCGGCGAATTAGCGGCGCAGTGGGAATTCTGCCACCAATGGCGGTAGTTCAGGCTGCTTAACCACACAGAAATATTCCACGGTACTCTCAGGCATTCCGGACAACAATTTCCAATCACCGGCGTTGTCTACTTAGCGTGTGGATTAGCCGAAGAGGTTGAAGTACTAAGTATAGCGTATCCTACTTGGAGGGTGGAATAGCTATCAAGGTTGAAGTACTTTGGAACATTTTGCTAATTTTCGATAATCGTCATGCGGTATGTGAACCTCTACTTTCTTTGGCATGATCCTACGTATGAAATATCCATGTGATAGTATTTCAAGATTCATCCTACTCTTAGAAGTTAAGAAGTATTTACATTGTTGAATCTAAGTTAAGAGTATGTTTAAATTGTCCTAAGTCCTTACTATGTCTTGTGGGAGACGTTGGTAAGAATGGTTAGGAAATTATGAGATTTGATTTAAAGGCTATGTGTCTTGATTTGTTTAAAGTAAGTAAGTGGATTTTTATGTTCGAAAATGACTTGAATTTATATGTGAAAGGGGGATTGATTTTAAAAGTGGAAGTTATATGATTTTAAGGGAATAAATTACTTGGTCTTGGAAGGTATGGAACTTTATATTTTTTTATATACGTATAAGTAAGTGGGCTTTAAAGGAAGTATGTTATGAAGTTTTAAGACTAAGAACTTTGATTGCCTTTTAAGGATTATGAAGTTTTAAGCGATATGATTCTTTTAAGTATGTATGTACGTAGTATCTTTGGATCCAGTTTTCCTAAATGTTGTAAAAAGAAAAGTGCCTTAATTTCTCTAAAATGAAAGATTGTTATAATAGCTTTATGGGAAGTTGTTATGACGACTTGAGAAGAAGAATAATACGTTTTAAAAGGTTATGTAAGGAAAATACACCGAGCCTACAAATAGGCCGGATTACGTTATGAAATACACCGAGCCTACAAATAGTGGGATGCGTTATGAAATACACCGAGCCTACAAATAGGCGGATGCGTTATGAAATACACCGAGCCTACAAATAGGCGGATTCGTTATGAAATACACCGAGCCTACAAATAGGCGGATTACGTTATGAAATACACCGAGCCTACAAATAGGCGGATTACGTTAAGAGATACACCGAGCCTACACATAGGCGGACACGCCATATTACCCCGAGCCTACAGAGGCGGGTTACGTCATCGACACCGAGCTCACAGCGGGCCGATTATGCTACATGATTCCACGATGCAAGGCGAGCGGCGGGCGGATTATGTTATATGATTCCACAAGATCGATCCCCACAGCGGGCGGATTATGTTATATGATTCCACGACACCGTGTCCATAAACGGGCGGATTATGTTAGGTAAGATATGTAAGTTATGTGAAAAAGGCTGGATTAAACTCTTAAGTAAGTATGTAAGAATATGTTGTTAAATCTTATTGAAAGAAGGAAACGAACGGTTAATATACGATTGATTTCAGGAGTTTCTATGACATTATCGACCGTGATTGGGCGGGTAGTATATCGTCCTCCATAAGGGCCGGATTATGTTCTGAAAGATAAGTAAGTTAGATGGTAATGAACTTAATGACTTCTCTTAAGTATGTGCGTGAGATACGACTATAACTCTTAATGGGACAGAAAAGATAATGATGTGAAATTAAGTGCATAAGTGGTAATGACAGTAGGATCCGTAGGTATTTTTATACTAGTCCTGTCATTCTTTTGTACAATGCGCTATGATCATTTCTTGACGTTATTTACATTCCATATTAAATTTTTGTTGTGCGGACCCGCCCGAGTGCGTTAAATGCCGCAGGTGATAGGTATACAGGTTGGTGATCCTTGCTCTTAGGATCTCTGTTCAGTTTTTGGAGAAAAGCCCCTTTCACTCCGGAGGCTTGTCTTTTGGTACAGTCTTTCCCTGATGTGGTAGACTTATGTACATTCAGGGGTATGGCGAACCCGTCACTTGTGATTGTAATTCTTAGAGTGCAGTAGTCACATGTTGTGGGTCGGTTTGTAAAAAGAAAGGGATGTAATCTTTGTGGTTATGTATATGTATATGTGTCGGGAAGGTAGCCTTATCGGCTAACCTGTTGTTTAAATGCTCGTTATTTTCTTTTAATGGTTTCATGTATGTTCGTGATTATCTCGATGTAAGCTTGTAAGGGTGCCGGGTAGGGCATCATGCCCTGGTCGGGTCGTGATGCAGATACCTTGTAGTATTCCAAGGTTACACTTATTCAAAGCCTAAATACTATTATACTTCCCTTCATCACAAAACGAAACCAAGGAAAATCTCCATAGTTGGTTGGAGTATTAAGAGAAGTTGCGTAGAACTTCTAAGGGTTGTTTGGAGCGGGTTGGAGCACCCGGAGTTGGAGCTAAGCCTTGCTCAGGATCGACTTTTATCTCGGATAATTTTGGGCTTATCGATGTAAATAATCTTGTCCCCTATTGTAATTGGAAATTACTTGTTGTGGTAATATATAGTTGAAGTATATTATATATAGAACTGAACATAGTTTTGCGGCAATGTCTTTTGACTTAAGCCTGAATTTAAAGAAGAGAATTAGACTGTAATTACACTATACAGAAGAATGTTAAAAAGGAATTGAATCAGACTTACGTAGGATTTGTATTCTGATCGTGTAGTAGAATTGTACACGTCCGGTTAGACGTATAAACCCCCCCCCCTGGTTGGCTTGGTAGCCGGCCTCGATAGAGGAGGAGATTTTACGCGGTTGCGGGGGGGGAGGTGCTGCCGAAATTTCTGTAGAATATGGAACCGTTCGTTTAGATGTTAATGAGGCGTTTGTGGCCTATATGGGTGGAAGTACTACGAGTAGCGTATTCTACTTAAAGAGTGGAAAAGGCTAGCGAGTTCTGATCGTGGGCGTATTGCTAATTGTCGATAATCGTCGCGAGGTATGTGAACCTCTTCCTATCCTTTCTAGCATGATGTTTTGTAAACTATGTAGTACGGTAGACGTACATGTGTTAAATGAGTTTGGTTGGTTTAAAACATAGGGTGTTATAATAGCTTTATGGGAAGTTAGTTATAACGACTCTATGTAGGTAAAAGAATGGTTTATTGATTGTAGAAGATAAGAGACTTAACTTGTTTGACTGGGTAATTAACATTTTGTTAAAAATGTTGTAAAACCTCATTCGCGAGTAATGAGTACTTGGTTTTTAAAAAGAATAATGTTTTACTGATTCCGGAAATCAGAATAAGTATCGAACAAACCACTGCAGCATTAATAAAGGGAAATGTACTGACTAATTAATGTACTATTAAAACCAGTAGAAACTTCCATCTGCATAGAAGCTAAGATGAGACAAAATGATATTACATTTCCTAGATCATGGCTGCTGTTGTAAGATTGTTATAAATAAGAATAACCTACTCACATATAAGGCATATGTTTCTCAAATCGTTTTAAAGGAGAATTATATCATTAAGTGATTAAAACTATGAACTACGAAACCTTTCGAAAATGAGAAACTTGAGCATTTGAAATTAGGCAAACTTGAACGTTTGGAAAATAATGTGGTTACTTGATTTTACAAAAGGAAGTGTTTGGGTTTACTTAAAAATATAGTCACTCTATTTTTATACTACGGGTATTGTGTGACTTTTGTGAAAGAAACGGATCTTTTAAAAGAGTTAATGTATGAAGTACTTTGGGGATAAAAACCCGAACTTGTTAACATAAAGCAGAAAGTACCTTGTGTGAATAACTTGATTGTGTTGGTTTGTGATAGTCTTGTAATACTTCTTGTTGATTTGATAAAGTAAACATGTTAGGATGCTACGTGTGTTAGTATCTTGTGATGTTTGTGTAAAGGGGTTCCCCTTGTTGTGCTTATGTTGTTTAACGATAAGTTGTTATGTTAGTATCATATCACTCATGATTCCGGTTAAGCCGCCTCCGACGCGGGTAGACTCAAAGTGGTCTGTGACCTATGATTCGAGAATACCCTACGCGGTGCATGTGACCCATGCGAGCTACGAGAGTTCCAGTGTTAGCGACCTTTATGGTCATGCGCGTCTATGTGGCTACGCGGATCGCGAGTCGGGGCGTTGCCGGGAGTAGCTACCCTCGACGCGGGAATACCTCATGCGGGCCATCGGAGTGGCTTATGCGAGTCGCGGGAAGTTCGTGGCTAGACTCGCACATTAGATATCGCGCGAGTGGCGGCTTTGATCATGTGACGCCAGACAGATCTCATGATACGATTTATGACCTTGTTTGTACCGTGGGTTTTAGTAGTCGGCTATGCCTTCGCATTTACCCCGCAGACGGTTTATGATGACACGGTGGGACCCGTGTTCATATGTATTCCTCGTGCTTTATATCATGGATCGCCGGCGAGGAAGGTATTCCACGGGCATGATTGATGTTGTGGGCGTGAGACCCATTGTTATATTTGAGTGATGACTTTGAGGTGTGAGTCCACGACTTGACATGATCGCTTATTTATCGTGAATCGTAGTTTGGTTATCATACATGTCTCCCGCTTTATATAGACTACTATGATTTCATGTACGTGATTTTCGGGCCACATACTTGGTACTGTTGTCGACCTCCTTCGGGCCGTTCATGCCGCAGTTGAGGTACACGATCGTTGATCCTAGCTTTGGTCACGATGCGTTGGGAAGCTCCGTGTCTTCGGAGGCTTATCGGTGGTATCGTCCCCTGTCGTTGGAGGTACTTAGGTTCCGGGGTCTGGCGGGGCCCGGTCCCGCCAGGGGTGTCATGTCACTCTTGAAGTCCGTAGTAATCTTGTGTGGGCGAGTTGTTTATGGGATGTAATCGTTCGGATTTAAGTTTATATATACATGCCGAAAGGCAAATTTTTCTCGATTATTATTTCACACTTCATGTTATTTCATGTTATTGTTTTATATTCCGATTACTCGATGTTGTATCACTAGGGTGCGGGGTAAGGCACGATCCGGGCGAGGTTGGTCGTGACAAAAGTGGTATCGAGCGATTAATCATCGGAAAGTGTCTGACCGTATCGATGAAGTCTTGATTATCGGTGTGTTGTGCACCACACCAATAATCAGGAGGCTATAAGATATTTAGGATTGGTTTCCATTCTTCTCACTCTAAGATCGTGCCTTAGAGCTGTGTTATAAGTTGGACCCCTCTAACGTATTTCTTTCTCTTTACCGTTATGCCTCCGTGTAAGGCAAGCCCGGGAGAGGCAAAGCGGCCGAGGAGGCTGCGAGTAAATCTGAGAGGGTTACGTGGGCACAGCCCAATCATCACCGACATGGTGCTTCATTCGGGAGTTCTGCGACATCACGGCCCAGCGAGTTTAGCGGCGGCGATTCCTCTGCGGCCATGATAAGTTGAACCTTCAGTTCCACGATCGGGAACAGAGAATAGAGATTGCAAAGAGGCGACCCTGTTACTAGCTATGGATTTGGCTACGCAGTATACCGATATACCGCGAGTCTTGATGAATATCTAAGAGAGGTCGTGCGAAGAAATTCTTGATTAGGCTTGAGCATGGCACGTATGCGGGCTTATGCGCGTGAGCCAAGCGTAGAGATCGACGGGTTAACGAAACGCGAGTCCTTTGGTAACTTTCAGTCGAGTCACCTCACCCAGATTAGATTATGCACATCCACCAAAGGTCAGAGGTCCTCGCGGGGTTCGGGGCGTTCGGGGTATCAGGAGTTGGTGAGCTCGAGCTTAGGTTCCACGGCTACGTAGGTTCCGCCACCGGATTGATTTTCCCTCGGTATTCACGGTGTGACGGGCGTCATCGAGGAATGTCGTCTTTTGTTGGTACTCGTATTCTGCGGCCGTCGAGGCCATATGTCGAAAGGATGTCCTAGTAGGAGGACTCGGCCGAGATCGGTGGGTAGTTCGTCATCTTCCCTGCTATGCGCCTACGAGTAGGTTTGATTAGAACGCCTAAGGGAGTGAAGCGATGAATCTGGTATATCCTTAAACCTCTAGAGATTAGCACGTATGATGAGATCAGTATATCTTAAGTGTTATGTTCAGATAACATAAGTATATTGTGATTAGAAATCATGGTTAGTTAACCAGGAAAGAGTCGGGGATAAGGGAAGGTGTGAGCCTTAGAATGTTATACGTGGAGACCTTAGAGGTAAGGCCATCTCGAGTAAAAGAGGTATTTTATGTTTGACCACTTATCGGAGTGCATAGTGCGTGAGATATGTTTGTGTGATAAGTCACGAGTAGTGTGGAAGGAAGAGGGTAGTTGAGCTAAGAAGGCCGCTAGGTTTTCGTAGCGTGGATTAGTGAGATTGTTCCGGATCGGGAGCAAGTGTTTCTGCGAATGTGGGTGGGTTGAGGCCGTATCGCGGGTCAACCGCGACTGTTTTATGGTGGGGTCGGTTGTGGTGGTCCCGGTGGTAGGTCACGAGGTGTTAGGCCCAGTTTAGTTAACCAGCGTACGAGTTCGTGGATGCGTTCGACCAATAGTCGGGCCGATGAGATCGGTCCCTCTTGTCTTTTAGTCAGGACCGTTTACTCGGCAGAAGGTTATGTGAGATGATCATATCAGGAAGGTTGTAAGGCTGCACGGGGTGCCTACTTTCACCTTATGGCAGACAGCGAAGCCCAGGTGGTGGCTATTTCGTTTTCTGGAAGTTTTACGAACGAGTTAGGAACTTCGAGTAAGTCTCGTGTCGCATTCGCCTCGGGCGGTGTTTGGATTTCGGGGTAGCGGTGAGGATTGTTGCCTCTGTTAGGAGTGTTTCATAGCTACCATTTCCCGATTCGGATGTCGCTTTATGGCGCCTTGTAGGGGCGGAAGTGTAAGTTCTTGCGGCCGATTGGTTCGATGTTGGCGAGGTTCGGATAGTTGGTTCATACTCGTTCGGTAGAATGTGGATAGGGTGAAGCTTATCGGATGAGGTTATTGGCGGCTCGAGTCAGCGAGTCGTGCGGATAATCGACGTCGACACTTAAAGTTCAGTTGGCGGTCGGAATTCTTGAAATTACCACCGGATAAGTGCGGCGAGTTTTTAAGCGAGAGGAACTTAGCGAGTTACTTTGGGCCTTCGGATCATGTGAAGAATAGGCCAGGTTGCCTATATGTTAGCTTTTTGCCGTTCGACTTGGGAGGCAGTATGTCCGATCTTTCATATTGCTATGTTCGGAAGAGTATCGGAGATCCTTCCAGAGTATTCTCAGTTAATGATGACCAAGTTGGAGGTAGTAACCCGAATTTTGGCGAGCGATACTTGAGAATATGGTAAGTTACGAGAAAGAGTTCGAGTGTGCGAGAAAGTGCAACAGTAAGGGAAGAAGCGGGCATGTGTTGAGAGCATAGATGTGATTTTCCTTTTGAAAAATGAAGGTCTGAAGGAGTATCTTTTATACCTTGGGTGGGAGTTTTGTGATGTTAGAGGTGATTCCTCGTGGACTTGGATGTAAGTATTTTTGCGGTGTTTACGTGGCGGTGTGGCGAGATTGTTCTCATAAGTATAGTAGTGAAAACTATCTTTGGCGCCACGTATGTTTTGAGACTTAGAAGGAACATTCGGGACGAATGTTTCTAAGAGAGGAGAATGTTATACCGTATTTCCAGTATGTGCGCGGGGGCGTGCGTAGAAAAGTTTGAACTTTAAAGTTGGCTTGGGCGATTTATTTTGTACCTGACACCCGATTAGAGTCGTTTTTAAATGAAACATTTTACACAACTCGCGTAGGGTAAATTACGGCTATGTCATTTCTAATTTTTGCGGATTTTTCCAGAGGCGAAACATTTTGGACAAGCGAGAGGCGACACTTGGCACCTATAATTGGTGGGCTTTGGGCGGCAATGTTGGACGATTGGGTGAGTGGAAGTAGGTAGGATATTTTGTGATATTTGTGTGGTAGATGGATAAGGTGTACTTGGGTGAATCACAGCCCTACACTTGCATGACACTTGGATTGATCTTGGCCATTGGTTGGCCTTTGCTTGACCTATAAATACCCCTCCCCTTTGATGAACTTCTTCATCCAAAAATTGTGCTAAGTCTTGAAAATCCCTTCCATAACCTTGTGTGTTCTCGTCCTAGCCTCACTCCCCTTTGTGAGGCCCGGCCGAAGTCCCCCTCTTGGCGAGTACCCCCTCCTGAGTGGGGTTGGCGAGTACACCCACTTGTGGTGTTGTCTCGTATAAATACACCCCTCTTGGTAGAAATACTCTCAAGTATTGTTACTATACCCAATTACCTTAGTAGTATACCTTGTAGTATTCCAGTTACACTTATTCAGCCGTAAATACTATTATACTTCCCTTGATCCAAAAGCGAAACCCTAAGGAAAATCTCCATAGTTGGTTGGAGTATTAAGAGAAGTTGCGTAGAACTTCTAAGGGTTGTTTGGAGCGGGTTGGAGCACCCGGAGTTGGAGCTAAGCCTTGCTCAGGATCGACTTTTATCTCGGATAATTTTGGGCTTATCGAGGTAAATAATCTTGTCCCCTATTGTAATTGGAAATTACTTGTTGTGGTAATATATAGTTGAAGTATACTATATATAGAACTGAACATAGTTTTGCGGCAATGTCTTTTGACTTAAGCCTGAATTTAAAGAAGAGAATTAGACTGTAATTACACTATACAGAAGAATGTTAAAAAGGAATTGAACTGTACTTAGACGTATAAACCCCCCCCCCCTGGTTGGCTTGGTAGCCGGCCTCGATAGAGGAGGAGATTTTACGCGGTTGCGGGGGGGGAGGTGCTGCCGAAATTTCTGTAGAATATGGAACCGTTCGTTTAGATGTTAATAGACGTTTGTGGCCTATATAGGTGGAAGTACTACGAGTAGCGTATTCTACTTAAAGAGTGGAAAAGGCTAGCAGAGTTCTGATCTTGTGGAGCGTATTGCTAATTGTCGATAATCGTCGCGAGGTATGTGAACCTCTTCCTATCCTTTCTAGCATGATGTTTTGTAAACTATGTAGTACGGTAGACGTACATGTGTTAAATGAGTTTGGTTGGTTTAAAACATAGGGTGTTATAATAGCTTTATGGGAAGTTAGTTATAACGACTCTATGTAGGTAAAAGAATGGTTTATTGATTGTAGAAGATAAGAGACTTAACTTGTTTGACTGGGTAATTAACATTTTGTTAAAAATGTTGTAAAACCTCATTCGCGAGTAATGAGTACTTGGTTTTTAAAAAGAATAATGTTTTACTGATTCCGGAAATTAGAATAAGTATCGAACAAACTACTGCAGCATTAATAAAGTGAAATGTACTGACTAATTAATGTACTATTAAAACCAGTAGAAACTTCCATCTGCATAGAAGCTAAGATGAGACAAAATGATATTACATTTCCTAGATCATGGCTGCTGTTGTAAGATTGTTATAAATAAGAATAACCTACTCACATATAAGGCATATGTTTCTCAAATCGTTTTAAAGGAGAATTATATCATTAAGTGATTAAAACTATGAACTCTGAAACCTTTGAAAATGAGAAACTTGAGCATTTGAAATTAGGCAAACTTGAGCGTTTGGAAAATAATGTAGTTACTTGATTTTACAAAAGGAAGTGTTTGGGTTTACTTAAAAATATAGTCACTCTATTTTTATACTACGTATTGTGTGACTTTTGTGAAAAGCGGATCTTTTAAAAGAGTTAATGTATGAAGTACTTTGGGGATAAAAACCGAACTTGTTAACATAAAGCGAAAGTACCTTGTGTGAATAACTTGATTGTGTTGGTTTGTGATAGTCTTGTAATACTTCTTGTTGATTTGATAAAGTAAACATGTTAGGATACTCGTGTGTTAGTATCTTGTGATGTTTGTGTAAAGGGTTCCCTTGTTGTGCTTATCTTGTGGCGTCGCGGCCTCGGCAAAGTTCGAGGCGGCGGCCTTCACGAGACGCGGTACACAGCCTCCATTCCACGGCCGGTAGAGTAGGGATTACGGAGAAGCGGTCAGGTTGTTGACTAGCATTGTGGCGAGCGGCGCCTCGGGCCGTGCTAACCAGAGTCGACGGTTTAAGGATTGGGACTTTACGAGTTGTAATCCACAGTTCTATGGTTCGAGGTATGAGGAGGATCATCGAGTTCATTCGGCGGTCTGCGGACTATCGTGCTTAGGGCCTCGGAGGCGAGTCCGTTGTGTTAAACTTCTTCAGGTTCAGCGATATTGCGTTGAACTAGTTTGAGTCGTGGGTGTTGTCTAGAGGTGTGGGTGCTCCTCCGGTGTTTGGGATGAGTTCACGGAAGCCTTCTTGGTCACTTTGCCTCACGAGGCGAGAGCCCGGCTTGGATAGGTTCTTGGCATTGAGGCGAGAATGGGAGGACCATCAGGAGTACAACACAGTTTGACTCATTGTCAGTATCGCCACTATTGTGGCGGACATGGCGACATAGTTCACCGCTATGTGATGGGGCTAGACCGTTATATGGTTCTGCGTATGCAGGAGTAGCTCTTGACCAGTATGGATATTGCCGGATGCAGCGTATGCACGAGGATTGAGGGCGAGGAGAGTGAGGCCGTCGAGTCGGCCCGACCAAGAGGCCGGGGCGAGGGTTTGGGATAGCTTTCGGGTGGGCGGCCTCGTGGTGGTCTACATTTTCGCCGACGCAAAGTGCCCCTTCCCGGTCTTCCGGCGGGTGGTTTGACCGCCGGGGATATTCGGGAGCAGGTAAACGCTCCAGGGCTGCAGGTTCACAGGTGTCCAAAGATAGTGGCCAGGAGAGGCCACCTTTGCCTCGGTGTGGTCACTGTGGTAGATCTCATTTTGGGGAGTGTCGGACTAGGTCGACAGCTTGTTATGCTTGCGGCCAATAGGGCCATTTGGCGAGAAGTCCGACCAGTGGCGGTGGGATGGCACGATCTATTGGATCGATTGCGGGTTCTTCACCTTGATGGCTAGGCGAGGATGTTCATGCCGGTGAGCCGCGCAAGTCGTGTGCGATTCGATTTTAGCGGTCCTTTGACCCGCCTATGTGATGTCAGGTATATCTTTGACCCTTTAGAGATTAGTATGCATGATAGGATTGTTGTATGATTTAGTGTCATGAACGGAGGATATTGAGACTATGTACATGTGCTAGAATAAGTTGGTAGATACGAACATGCAATCTTGATAGGCCGTGAATGGGAGTAAGTGGTGATGGTTCACATGTTAGATTCGTTTTCCTATTTGATTTACGATGAATGGATATGCGTGTGCGATATCTTAGGGTCACAAGTGGCATAATAAGGTCTCATTAAGCGTAAAGTACGAGGATGTACCGAGGAATATTAGATTGGCTCCAAAGGAACATTCGGGGACGAATGTTTCTAAGGGGAGGAGAATGTTACACCCCGTAGTTCAGGTCATGCTTTTGAGAACATACGAAAGGAATGGAGATTTAAATTTTAGAATGATGGGTCGACGGAATGTCTCGGACGGGTTTTTAGTCAACTTTGAGGCGGTTTATGTCCCGTTACATTGAGAATTCCTAGGTGTTTCAAAGGCCTAGTCCGTAGTTCGTTGAGTCTAGTTTCCAACGCAACCAACCGTTCGTCGATATGACATCGGAGTAGAAAGTTATGGGAGTTACAAGTTCGGTCTGTGATCGGCGATAAAAGCAACATCGGTCAGGGGCCACAGCGCCGCGGCGCCGGATGCAGGGCCGCGGCGCCGGATAATCTGGAAAAACGCTGAAGATGCAGCGCCGCGGCGCCGGAAAGCAGGGCCGCGGCGCCGGAAGTTCTGAAAGGTTGCGGAGGTTTTACGCGCAGTGCCATGGCTGGCGCCAGCGGTTTTCGAATCTGGAAAAATCGAAGCTTTTTAAAAAAGAGGCCATGGGTGGGTGACAAGTGTCCCCCCCATCTGATTTTTGCATGTCCTATTTATTGGCCAAGTCTTGAAGACTTGGTCATTCTTCAAAGATCTTTCTTCTTTCTAAAAAACTCTTCCTTCTCTCTAAAATTCCTCTCCCTTCTCTCTAGAAATTCAATAAGAAACCTAAGCCTAGAGAAATTCTGAAAAGGTGGCAAGAAGGAAACATGTTGACAAGCTTGTAGGAGGATTGTGGAAAGAAGACAAGTGGATTTTGTAGGACTAATTTGGGGTAAGCTCTAAGGTAACAATCCCTTCTCTTTTGCTAGTAAAATTGGATTGCATGTGTGGAGGGAAGGACTTATAGTTGTCAATATTGCCTTTAGATGTATTGCATGTAGAAATTGGATAAGAATTTGGATTAAAAAGGAATTAAATAAGAATTTATGTTATTATACCTCAAGCATTGCCAAATTGGACTTTGTAGGTTGTATTAGTTGTTATTATTGTGGGGCAGAATTTTACACGTCCAAGTTAGGCGTGTAATCCCCTTTGTGTTGATTGGATTGTTGAGCCTTAAAGGTGGCGTGTTTGGTTATTGAATTCGGCCTTGAAAAATGTGGCAAAGTATGTAGAAACAAAGGAAGTGCTGTCCAATTTTCCATAGGAAATAAGGGACTTTACATTAGAATAGTCTACGTTGAAGCTTGGAGCCAATAGACGTATTATGGTCATTAT